>APFE030907784.1:75404-130580 GCA_000404065.3 Pinus taeda | reverse complement strand
AGCAAGGGAGGAATGGAAGAATGATGAAGAACTGTGGGCACTTATTCGAAAGCTACAACAAGATTCCAGTACGTCTGATACATTTAGTTGGAAAAATGATTCGTTATGGTACAAAGATCGCTTATACCTCTGTAAGAATTTCCAGCTAAAACAAAAGATTCTTATGGAATTGCACACTTCTCCCTTAGGAGGGCACTTAGGATTTTTAAAAACTTACCACAGGGTTAAGAAGGAATTTTTTTGGGATGGCCTTAAATCAGATATTCAAAAGTTGTGGCGGAATGCTTGGTTTGCCAACAAAATAAAGTTGAAACAATTAAGACAACGGGTCTATTACAACCTTTATCCATTCCAAGCCAACGTTGGGAGGAGGTTTCAATGGATTTTATCACAGGTTTACCCAAGTCTGAGGGAAAGAGTGTCATCATGGTGGTAGTTGACAGACTTACCAAGTATGCACACTTTTGTGCATTATCACATCCATTTAAAGCCAGTACAGTTTCTACTGCATTTATGGAAACAATTCAAAAGCTACATGGAAACCCAAAGATTATTGTAAGTGACAGAGATCCCCATTTCACTGGAAATTTTTGGACAAAATTATTTTCTTGTCTTGGTACTCAGTTAGCTCATAGCTCATCTTATCATACTCAATCTGAGAAAACTGAGATAGTAAACAAATGTTGGAAGGATATCTTCGTTGCTTTGTATCTGATAAACAGACACAATGGGTCAAATGGTTGCCTCTGGCTGAATGGTGGTATAACACTTCCTTCCATACACAACAAAAATGACCCCATTTATGGCACTTTATGGGTATCAACCACCATCCATCACATCATATTTAAGAGAAAATTCTAAGGTTCAAGCAGTGGAACATCACATCAAACATCAACAACAAGTCCTCCAACTCTTAAAGGATAACCTCGTGTTGGCACATAATAGAATGAAACAACAGGCAAATCAACATCGTAGCGAAAGAAGTTTTGATGTAGGTGATTGGGTATTCCTAGGGCTACAACCATATAAGAAAATCTACCTCAAGCAAGCTAAGAAGGATAATAAATTATCACCAAAGTATTATGGTCCGTACAAGGTGTTGCAAAAGATTGGTACTATGGCATACAAATTGGAGCTTCCGGCAGCTTCTCAATTGCACCCAGTTTTCCATGTTTCGTGTTTAAAGAAGGTTATAGGCGACAAGCTCCCAGTTCAAACAATATTGCCAGAAGTTGACGAGGAAGGAAAAATTATATTGGAACCGGAAGTAGTCATAGAAACAAGATCTCGACAGCTACGAAATCGATCAATCTCGGAGTATCTTATCAAGTGGAAGAACTTATTTGTGGAAGATTCCACATGGGAGGATGAGAATTTTATACAGAAGTATCCAGAACTACTCAAGCGTTGAGGACAACACTTTTTTTGAAGGAGAGGGCATGTTGGGTCCCTATAATACTAGTGATTACCCCATTACTATTGTACTTGTACCCCTTATTAATATTGTTGTGCCCCTATTGCCCCCATATTGTTATTACTGTGCCCCATAGAATCCCTCTATTACTATTTTTGTGGCTTTATATTATTATTGTTAGGTCGGCTGGGTTATATTGTGACTCCTTAGACTCCTATATATAGAAAGGAGGTTTTGTCATTTGTATCATCCAAGCATTGTTCATTTATGTAATGTAAACGAGGTTGCCCCCTCGAAGAGGCTGAATTCTAAGGCGTTGATCTATCTTTTCTATATTTTCTTGCGCTAGTTCATAACACTACACTTCTAAGCTCATCCCTGCATGTGGTGAGCTTGTTTAGATGCGTAGAGATCATGTCACCCTTTTCACACTTGATCTTCCAAAGCTTGTCTTTCAGTGCTAGCTTCCTCTGATCACTGCTATTCTGATATAGATCTTTCAATGTTTTCCACATTGAAAATGATGTCTCCTTCCGATGGAAACTTGAGACTATGTGATATTGAACTCCCTCCAGAAGGATTCTCCTTTCTCTAGACACACATTTCTTCCATTCATCCAATTCAACAACACCAGTAAGCTTGGGGAATTCTTGATCAATGAAGTCATTTAGACTGTTATCCTCTAGTACTACTTCCATGTGATCCTTCCAAGCTATATAATTCGAATTACCATCAATAGCATATTCAAGTCTTAAACCATTGAATGCCATAGGTGAAATAGAGATGTGATAAGAACTCAATTTCTATATTCAGGAATCACAAACTTCAAACTTCTCCCTTCTTGTATACTGTTCTTCCTTGATCACCTTTTCTCTGATACCATGTAGAAATTCCCACTTGTAGATCACCTGATAATGCAATAGACCTGATCTACTTCTACAACCAATTTTAGCGGAAGCTTAATCAAACATGAGCAACATCAACAAGAGCACATATAACTGATATGGATAAATCAATCACACATAATACAAAAGATATAACCTGGGGAAAGCCTCAGCCTAAAACCCCAACTCTGTATTATCATACATGTGGAAATATAGCCAGTATTACAAAAATAATCAGCTCAAAAGCTATCTTGCTCTCTCTGCAATACCTCTGTTGCTCATAGATAGTGAAAGGCCTTTATCTAACCTCTAGTCTACCCTCCAAGCCTCCTATTTCTTTGTACAATTCTGATTGGGGTCCAGTGCAGCCACTTATGTGAATTGGCCTCTTCACACATTCACTAACCTCTGATCCAACTACGCAGACCTGAAGGAGATAAATCCTCATCCATGGATGAGCTTCCTTTATAGGAAAAATTTCATCCAACTGATAGTACACTGTCCCTACTTTGATCTCAACTGGGTCTCTATCTGAACTGACATGCATGAGTTATTCATGAGAGAATCTTTAGTTATCCAAAGTGCAACAGTTATATGCAAGCATGCATTAACTAACTGAACTCAAATTAATTTAAACAAACTATTTAAATCAATCTAACTGGACTTGACTCTGTTAACTGAGCCAACTAATTACATCTCAAATTAGAACTCATCCTTATCTCTTTAACTAATGGATAAATTCCTCAATTAATAGAGAAACTGTTGCATGTCCTCACATAGACTTCATTTTTTATTTTTCACAACTAATTAACTCATGGATAATTAATTAATTAATTTTCAAACGGTTGTTAATTTCAAATTCTAATTTTACTTCCCAATTTTTTAGTCCAGGTACTCACTAAAATAGGAATCCATCCTAAATTGCTAACAATAGAATTCTATTTTTAGCACTTCCATTTTTCATTCCCTGTTGCTCAATCTAGCACTGGTACCCAAACTACTATTTATAGCAGTGCTATTTTTAGCACTTCTATTTTTAGCATTTTTTGTTGCTATTTACAACAAAGAAAACTAATAACCAAACTAATCAAATCTACACTACTTGCAATGAAACACGTCCAAGGGAAATTTAACCATGAATATATGAAATTAATCTAAGCATACAGATATAAGAAGAAGAGACTTTTATGCTAGGTTTGGGCCCTAACCCAAGAGCTTCAGCCCTCTTAGTTAACTCAATACTAGATCATGAAAAATTTCATTCTCATTATCAAAACAAAAAATTACATAGCAATTCCTTCCACAAGTTTGGAGCTAAAAAATAACTAGTGTTTAAAAAAAAAAAATCGAATCCTAATGAGGCTCTAGGCCTCTTTATTTATACCACTGAAGTCTCCAATGAATTCCTTAAATGTAGGGATGCTTGGCTCTCAAACTCAAGATGAACTAACTCTTTGATTATCAATTGCTCGACTGCCTTTTGATCTTCATGACTTGGCTGTTTGTTCTCCAAGCTAGTGTGATTGATGGAGGAATATTTGAATGAGGGAGGAGTAAATGAGGAGGATTTACCTACTACAGTCTCTCTTCCTTGTCCCATTCAAGTTTTAGCCTTTAATCTTGCCAAAATTCCCTAATTTTCTCTCACAAACTTGCATTTAATGCACATTAGTCCACTAGGCATAATATCTCACTTTGACTCATCTCATTAAACAAAATATAATCAAAACATGTAATAAATTGTGAGAAGAGTTGATTTGACTAAGATAGGAGGTGAATTAAGGTCCATATAGTTACTCAATGATGAGGCTCATTACAGACCAAGGAATGGTGGGATGTTGAGCTCGAAGGCATTGTCACCAACAACCTTGGTGATGGTGTATGGCCATATCGGAGTGAGAGAAGGTTTTGGTGGGGTCCAGCTAGGTGCTCCTTCCGCAAATGAAGCCAAACTTTGTTGCCCACCTAGAACTTGTATGACACTTGATGCTGATCATGGCGCTACTTGTACTTAGCATTGGTTCTATCCAATATATCATGGAATTGTTGGCGGATGTGTTGAATGCAACCAATGAAGTTGTTAGCACTTTTAGCTTCGGACTGCGCGTGAGCTAAATTTACCTGAGTGGCTACAAATGGTTTAGCCACATCAATGGGGCATAATTTCTAAAATCCTAGCCCTACCTGAAAGGGGTTGTGGCCTGTTGAGTTGTGGAGAGCTCTGTTGTAGCTGTGTTGGACATAGGGGAGACTTTCATCCCATGTGCGTGGATTCTTTGAGTTGTACATGTGCAAAATGTGTATGATCATCTTGTTGAAAAAATTTGTTTGGCCATCAATTTGGGGATGGAAAGCCGTGGACTTAGTAAGTTTTGTATACAAAATCGACCAGAGAATTGACAAAAATGAACTTAGGATTTTTTTTTCCCGATATGAGATAATGGACTGTGGGATACTAAAGTGTACCCACACTCATTCAAAGAAGAGATTAGCAGTGGCCTCTGTTGTGATAATCTTCTTGTAGGCCACAATGATGGCCATGTTAGAGAATCTGTCGATGACCATGAAAACACAATAATTGTTGTGCTTAGTATAAGGAAGGCCCGACATATAATCCATGGAGATAGATTACCAAGGTCAACTAGGAGTAGGAAAAGGAGTATACAGGCCTTGCTTCTTGATGGTTGGTTTGGAAATGGCGCAGGTGGTGTAGGATCTAATGTACTTTCCCAACATACTAACAAAGTTCCAGCCAATAAAAGTACTTCTGTATTTTCTCTACTCTCAAATGTCCAACTACCCAACTGTCGTGTGCCACCCAAATCATCTTGGCACGCTCACTTGAAAGAACACATATGTGTCCCAAGTGGCATAATAATGCATCTTGAAGGTGAAAATTTGGAACTTTCTTACCTTCCAGGAGTGTCTTGTATATGCTTATGATTTCTTGATTGCTCTTGTAAAGATACAACCACTCTGATGTCTCGTGCCCATAAAAGTTGAGCACAGTGATTAGTGCCATGACCGGTGGTCAGCTGAGGCAATAAATGACATTATTGGTGCGTCCCTTCTTATACTTAATGTTAAAATGGAACTGTTGTAGATAGGTAGACCATTTCTGCTAGAGATCATTCTGCAACTTCCCTTGTGTTTGTATGAACTGTAGAGGCTGGTGGTATGTTTGGATGACCATTCCTTTCCCCAAAATGTAATGCTTCCATTGACGACAGACCTACACAATGGAATACATTTCTTTGTCGTAAGTGGGGTATTTCTAAACTGCGTCTAAAAGTGTCTCACTATGGTAAGCCACAAAATTCCCATGTTGAGTAAGAACCACACCATTAACATAGTTGGAGGCATCTATCTCAATCTCAAATGGTTTTTGTAGGTTTGGTAACGTGAGCACAGGTGCAGAACAAAGGTGATTCTTCAACTCGGAGAATGATCGTTGTTGGGTTTCTGACCAAACTAACTTTTCTTTCGCTTTGCCCTTGGTGACTTGACTTAAAGGCCAAGTGATATGAGAGAAATCCAACACGAACCTAGGGTATAAATTGGAAAGACCAAAAACGCTACGGAGCTCTACTAGAGTGGTTGGGTCTGGGAAATCCCGAATGACTTGTACCTTGGATGGGTCGACATGTACACCCTACTCATCAATGATGTACCCTATATATTGAGCTTGAGTCAGGCCAAAGGTGCATTTCTCCAAGTTAGCACACAACTTGTGTTGTTGAAGGGTTTGAAGGACCTATCGAATATGGTGGAGGTTCTCTTCTCAACTCTAGCTGAAGATCAAGATTTCATCTAAATACACCACCACGAATGCATTGGTGAAGGGCCACAAGATTCCGTCCATCAATATCATGAAGGTTGCGGGGGCTTTTATCAATCTGAATGGCATGACCAACTATTCAAAAAGGCCCTCGGATTTGAAGGCAATATTCCACACATTGGAGGGTTTGATAGGCACATAGTGATAACCTAACTTCAAGTCAATCTTGTTGAAATATTTGGCCCCCTTGAGTGGGTACAAAAGGTCATCAATCCATGGGATTGGGTACTTATTCTAGACAATGATCTTGTTCAACACCCGATAGTCACTATAGAGCCTTCAGGTTCCATCCTTCTTCTGTACCAATACAATCAGGCTCCCATAGGGTGATGAGCTTGGCCTAATGTACCCTTTATACAATAGTTCTTGAATCTGCCTCTTCATCTAAGAGTTATCCAAAATAGAGCATCGATAAATCATTCTATTGGGTAGCGGTGTGCCCAAGGTCAGATTGATGGAGTGCTTGACCTAACAGTGCAGAGGTACCCCTGTGGGTGAGGTGAAAATATCCTTGTGCTCCATGACCTTGTCCATCTACTTCTGCTGTGCAGAGGATTCCTACATGGAAGTCACGGCCGCAACCTTCTTCTTGCCTTGAGGGTGAATCATAAGGAAAACAAATTTCCGGGTCTGGGAAATGATCTTACTGCATTGCTTTGCAACGATCAAAGAGATGAAAGTAGGTGGGGCTACCTCCGGTATCTTGTAAAATTTATTAGCCAAAGTAATAATCACAAAGCGAGGTCTAAACTCATATACAACATGTCACTTCCACAAGTATGGTTGTCCTAAAAATACATCAAAAACTTCAAGAGGAGCAACATCACACAATACCTCATCCATGAAGGGCTTGATGTTGTAGGAAAGGTTGCACTGCTGGCTGGAGCGAAGATCTCGTCCTTGGTGAAGCCACTCGTTGGTGTACAGATGTGGATGTACTATAGTCTTTAGGCCTAACTACTTCATGACTTCTTGTGAAATGAGGTTCTTTGGGCTCCTGCTGTTGAAAATGAACTGCATCGGAGAACCCTTCACCCACGTCTATGAGTGGAAGAGGCGTTCCCCCTCCTTTGGATCTTCAGGCTCAATTTTCTAGATATTTGTGGTGGCCATGGTGGCACTGGGATTTGCATCAATGGTATGCTTCCCTTTGTCATTTCCATTATTTGGTTTTGATTTAGAGTTGGAACCTGATTCTGATTCGAAAGCCTTCAACTTGGCCACCAGTGATTGCTTGGCTTGGCATTCACTTGTACTGTGAGTTGAGCTCTTATGGAACACACACCATTTTCCCATGTCCTTCTTCGTCTTCGTGGTGTTGTTCTAAGCTTGTGGCTTTGGCAGGATATTCTGGATAGCCCCACCTTGGATTGGTCCCTTGTTCTATGGTTTAGGGGTGCCTTTTCCTTACTTTGGATTCATAGATCCAAAGTTCAGCTTCTTCTATTTAAACTTCTACTCAATATTTACAACATAAAAATATGCCATGCTGAGCGAGGAAATTTCTAGGAACTCCATCTCGTCCTAGATGTACTTGTGCAGACAGTTGTGGTACTTGAGCACAAAACACTGCTCACTATCCTTGATACACAACTTCATGCAAAGGGTATAGAAAATATTTGTGAACTATAGCACATCTTGGTCCCTTCCCTGCCATAGTGTGGTCCACTTTATGCATTTATCTTCATAGCTCTTGACAGGGTAATAGTGTTCCTTTATGGTGTATCATAAATAATTCCAAGTGGGTGCAGTTGAAAACAACAAGGGTTCACTCTCATAATCTTTTCCTAATTGGAAAAGTCATGAACTGAAAAATATCCTTCAAATAGATTTAAACATTTATCTACGACGTTTGCATCTATCAGGCATTCGAATATGGGAATATAAAAGTTAATTTGTACCTTAAAAGAAGTGGGGCCTCCAGAGTGGCTGTTGGATGAAGATGCACCGCCTATGGATAGTCTTCGTAGGACCTGGAAAAAGTTATCCATAATCATGTCCCTTTGTCGCTCAAGGGTTTCCTTGAGAAACATTTTGAAAGGATCACCTACCCCCTCATCTTTCTTTTCTTCTGCCATGGGAGGTCATCAAGTTTTGAGAGGTTGATCCTACAATGGTTCAACTAGATTGAGCCCTAACTCCTTATACCATGACCTTGTTGGGGACATGCAACAAGAAACAAAGAAAGAACAGACTGCTCTAATACCACTAATCTAAACTTAAACAGGAACGCAACAACTTATAGATATAATCATAAACATAGAGATGCAGTAGAAAATCATTTCATTTCATTAATAGTAAAATACTGAACTATGCTTACGAACAAAATAGAAATAAGATAGCTCGGGTGATGGTAGCTTATATATGAGAAGACATGTGGCGGATACATGCCTTTGAACTGAGTTACAATGAGGGGCCTTTTTATTATTGAATAATAAGAGAAAACCCTAACCTGAGGAGATGTAACACCAAGAGTTTATGGGGCCCGTTAGGGTTAGTTGGGCAGCCAACTCCCTGAGGTTGTAACTTGGTCATATTATCTTCATTTGATGCATATGATACCTCGTTGGAAAGATATCTCTAAGGAATATAGATGCTGACACGATTGCCATAAAAATCAATGATTTCTATGGAAATTGCATGAACAGCTGTAGTTTGAAGAGATATTTCCAACGAGGTATCACACACGTTAAACGAAGATAATATTACCAAGTTACGAACCCGAGAAGTTGGCTACCAAACTAACCCGGCCCACAAACACTTGGTGTTACATCTCCTTAGGTTAGGGTTTTGTTTGTTTAGGGTTTTCTCTTATTGTTCAATAATAAAAAGGCCCTTGAGCCTCCTTGTAACTCAGTTAAGAGGCATGTAGCCGCCACATCTCTTCTCAGAGATAAGCTACCATCGCTCGAAAAAAGTGCATGAAAATTTGGTTTTTTATGCCATTTATGGTCGAGGCTTGGAGCACTGTGCTGGATGGCAGTGGTACGAGATTTTCTAATTGGGAAAGTTGGCCCATTGTTGGTGATCATGCAATTTCTCCTCGTAATCATCACCTACTCCCTCTTAACTGATTCAAGCACCTTTTTAATTGATTCCCATTGATTTGACACTTTAGCACGGCATGTTGACTGGAAGTGCACTTTTGATCACGAGCTGAGAGTGGCCAAGTTAATTGGCCACCTCTAGCTTATAAAAATATTTTTTTCGTCATTTATACATTTTCCATTATATCATGCTCAGGGAAGAGATGGGTGAGTTTCCATCCTTGTGCATAACTTTTGTTGATCGATGCATGTTAGAGTATTTTCCTTCTGTAATGATGCTAAGGGAAAGTGTTCATTTGATGTCTTCCTATGTATTTCTTCCTGCTTGTATAGTTGACTATTTGTCTATTCATGTGTGCAAGGGCTTGATATATCTTTGATGTTTCTGCCGTTGTGGAGCTTGGCTAGGAGAAACAAGGTATTCAGAGATGATGGAATTTGGTTGGGAAGATAAATCAAGTCTCAGGTTGGTTGCAGTGATGGCACAGGCTACTACAGGAGATCCTATAACTGCTATAGGAAATCTTGTAGCTACCTACTTTTTTCCTTTTTCAATGATTTTTCTCATAGGGATGTTGGGTAGTGGTTGGAGGATGATGGAAGAGCTCTAATGGAGTAGTGAATGTCTGAGGCAAGGGAGGACATGTCCTTTGTTTTTTTGCATTAAATTTTGGACATTTTCCTGTGTTTTTTTTTTGAATGAGACAGAGCTAGGTATGGGTATGGTGACTTGGACCAGGGATGCATGGATGATGGGTGAGTGGTTTGATGAGGTGAAAGGTCCCCAATAAACCTAGAATAAGCATGCATGATGATTTTCCTATCGGGTCCCCTTTCCTGTAGCATTTTAGGACATCCTATAGTGCTACAAGATCTTTCTGTAAAAGCTACATGTCATCCTGTAGCAAGCTAGAAAATGCAAAAAAAATATTTTTGATGTCTGAAAATGGATGAGTGGTATGAACATGGTTGGCATGGATGAGACAGAGTTGATGGAGGGAGAAATGGGATAAATCTTAGCATGTTGTCCTTGTAGCTCTGCATCTTTTAATTCCTTCAAAACCTGCAAAATCACATAATTTATTAGTGGACAGGTTTGAGTTCACTGCCATGGCGTTCTTTTTGTTTTGTTTTCCTTCTCTCTCTCTCTCTCTCTCTCTCTCTCTTTGAAAAACACACAGGCTGCCTCAAGTGAGGTTTTCAACCTACCTTCCCGCCCTAGGCACCTCAAGGAAGGTTTTCACCCTGGGATCTTTTTATTTTTCTTTTTTCACTCTTGAGATGCCTCAAAGAGGTTTTCAACCCAAGAGTTGGCCTCAGATGCCTCATAGAGGTTTTCATCTAGGCCTCTTATTTTTTATTTTGTCATAAATAAAAAAAATCTTCAAGAATTGTGTGACTTGGAAGCTAGGACACTTCCAATAAAATTTACTTCTCTATCAGGTATCGACCTAACTGCCTTGTCATCAATTTTCCTTTGAATTCCTTAGACCTGGAGTCATATAGCAGAGAGTAATCCCCTTCTTGAAAAACCTTGTCCTTCATGTTATTTTCATGCCAAACATTTCTTTGTACTTGGATAACTTCAATGTGTAGGAGGGCCTGCATCTTGAATTCATCCATACCATTCAACTGGAGCAGCCTCTCTTGTTGTGCATTTGTAACATCCAAATCCAACTGTGCTTCCATTCTCAAAGTGTTGTACTCAAACTCAATGGAGAGAAAAGCCTTATTTCCATAGACCAAGTCATAAGGGGTGGATCTAGTGTTTGTCTTCCAGGTTGTATTATAGGCCCAAGTAGCCTCCACTAGTCTATCAGCCCAATATCTTCTGCTGCCGCTTACAACCTTAGTGACGATGCCTTTGAATGCTCTGTTAGTGACCTCTACTTGTCCATTGGCTCGAGGATGACAGGAAGGTGACTTCCTATGTTTTATCCCATGCCACTTCAACAAATTCTCGGCCAGATGTAATGTGAATTGAGCTCCCTGATTAGTGACTAGTTCTCTAGGGTACCCAAACTTGTATAATCCATTTTCCCTTAAGAACTCAGCCAATTTCCCTCTGTTTCTATCTTGATAGCCTTCGTCTCAACCTGCTTTGTTACATAATCAATGCATACAATTATGTACTTTTTCTGTCCTGATGGTGGATGAATGGGCCCAATGAAATCCATGCCCCACTTGTCAAATGGCTCTAGAGTCACCTGAGGTTGCAAGGGCATTTCATCATTGGGAGTATGTTTCCCCATCCTCTGGAACTGATCACATTAACAGGTGTATCTTCTTGGATCTTGGTAGAGAATGGGCCAGTGGTAGCCAACTTGCAATACCTTGAAAGATGTCCTATTGGCTACAAAGTGACCTCCAAAAGGTCCATCATGATAGTCTAGAAGGATGTCAAAGACTTCCTCCTCCCTAACACATATCCTCAAACTTTTATCTCGGCGCATCTTGAATATAGTGCCCTGTATCCAAGTGAATGGGGTACTCTTCGTTACAATTCTACTATTCTCCCTAGATGATAGATTTGGAGGGAACTTTGCAACAAATAGGTAGTTGTCTATGTTAGAAAACCATGGAGAGAGAACTAAAATAGAAAATAAATGCTCATCTAGAAGGTAATCATCAACCATTCCTTCTTCACCTACAGGCACAGAAATTCTAGACAAAAAATATGCAACCACATTTTCTCTACCTAGCTTGTCAATGATAGTTAAATCAAACTGCTGTAATAAAAGAAACCATCTAATAATTCTAGCATTCACATGAGGCTTGTTAATTAAGTATTTTATAGCATCATGGTTAATATGCACAAAGGTTTGATAACCAATGATGTATTTTCTGAATTTGTTCAAAGAATGGACAACAACTAGGAGTTCCTTTTTAGTCACAGTGTAGTTAAACTCAACCTTGGACAATTTTTTTCTAATGAAGTAAATGAAATATGTAAACTTGTCATCTATCTGGCCTAGAAGTTCTCCTATAGCTTTGTTAGATGCATCAACATGGATGTGGAAAGGAAGAGCCCAATTTGGGCCTCTAAGTATGGGTGTAGTAGTCAAGTTGTCCTTAAACATTTCTATGGCCTCTTGGCAACTTCCTGACTAGCAAAATTCAGAATCAATGGCACAAAGTCAAACAATGGTGAGGCTACTTTGCTGAATTCCTTCATAAATCTCATATAGTATCCAACTAAGCCCAAGAAACTCCTAACATCCCTTTTATTTTGAGGAGTAGTGACCCTATTTATGATAGTAATTTTATTTGGGTCCACTTGTAGTCCTTCCTGGGATATTGAGTGATCCAAAAAACTTACTACATTCTAAGAATTCAAACTTCTCAAGACTAAGTGATAGGTTCATTTAAATGCACTTCTTTAGTACTTTCCCCAAGTTGGAAAGAGCCTCTAGGAAGTCACACCCATAGGGAGTGAAATCATCCATATAGGTCTCTACAAAGTCATGGACTAGGTCAGCAAAGATGCTCATAATTTCCCTTTGAAAAGTGGCAGGGGCATTACATAACCCAAAAGGAAGGACCCTATAAGAAAAGGTAACCCAAGGACAAGCGGACGTGGTTTTATCTTGGTTCTCTGGGCTGATCTGGATTTTGTTATAGCCACTAAATCCATCCAAGATAGAGAAGAACTTCTTCACTGTAAGACCATCCAAGACTTGATCAATGAAAGGTAGAGGGAAATGGTAATTTTTAGTGGATTTGCTTAACTCTTTTTAATCCATATAGATCCTCCCCTTTACATTCTTCTTTGGGACCATAACTAGAGGAGACACCCACTCACTATCTGAGATGGGATAAATGAACCCTGCATCCAACAACTTTTGCAGTTCTTCTTTGACTATGTCTTTGAGAGTTGGGTTCATTCTCCTCTAAGGTTGGCACACTGGTTTGAAACCTTCCTTAATGTAGATGTGGTGAGTACACGCTGAAGGGTGCACACCCTTCATTTCCTTATAACTCTAGGAAAATTCATCCACGTTCTCTCTTAGCATGTTACATAACTCCTTTTCTTGATGTCCAGAGAGGGGTTGATTTTCAATTTTTTAGATGGAAACAATTCTACCATTTTGACATGAGTAGGACTTGAGTCAGCTAGGCACAAATCATTCCAAGGGTTATCTTCATATTTCTTCACTAGCTCATCAAGAGGCACGGTGTTGGGGGGATGGTTCTGGAGGATTTGATCAATGAGGCCATCTTCATCAGGTTCCCCCCTCCTATAATAATATATAAGGTATAGATTGGGTAGGATGTAGTATGGTATACTTCATCTTCCTCCTCTTCTAACCATAAGGGTAAGTCATGCTCAAGGGATGGTTGAGCAGGAGGATACAAGACCAATTGTTCGAACAAATGCCCATTCTTAATGGTCATGTTCCCAACTCTACAACTTATGTAAGCATCAATAGTGGCTAGCCATTGCCTTCCAAGGATGAGGGGATAACCATTGAATTTGGTCTTGGGCCAGAGAAGTAAGAAGTCAGTAGGGTACTCCCAAAAATTAATAGAGACCATCACATCCTCAACAACTCCCTCAGGTGCTACTATGGATATGTATGCAAGTTACAATAATGTTGTGGTCTTTCTTAAGTATCCTTGGAGATTCCGTTTGAGCATGGTCACCTTAGTCATCACATTGATGGAAGCCCCAGGATCAATGAAGGTGTGGGGGACAACGGTGCCATCAATCTGTATATCTACCATAGGACTTCCAGGGTGTATATACTTTGGGAAAATAACCCTCCTAAACATTAATTCAGACAACTGTCCAATGAAATTAATGGTAGGGGTGTCTTTCTTCCTCCTCTCAAGATGTTTGAAGAATTTCTCATTGATTAGATTGTTGTAAATGGGGACATCCTTGATGGATTCGAGGAGTGGGATTTTAACACAGAAAGTTTTCAATTCTCTTAGAAGTTCAGTCTTTGGGGTGTGATGACTAGGGTTGACCAATCTTTCATGAGAAAGAGGTGGATTAACTTTAGGAGCACTCTCTTCCTTGTCCTGTTAAAGCTCCTCAGATGGAGATGGAGGTTGGTTATATGGAAGCACTCTTCTAGACTTGAGGTTGATTTCTTGAATTTCCATAGCATAGGCAGGGTAGGATGTCTCTCCACTATAGACCTCCTAGGCCTATTTGTTCTTCAGGTTCAGATTTGTTCAAGTAGGCATCTAAGGTTGCTTAAGTGGAGCAAGATGAAGGAGTTGTCATTGAGATGGAGGTGGAAGAAGTAAAGCTGAAGGTTGGTTGAATGAAGGCCTCCACCCTTGTGATGGGGTATTCCACTGAAGATGTGGGGGAAAATATCGCTGAAATGATTGATTGGTAGGTTGGGAAGGGTATTGAGGTGTTGTTGTGGCAACTAAAACCACTTGTTGGTTTGAGGGGGTCTGACCCAGGTTCAATGTTAATTAGCCAAACAAATCCCTACACTACTGGCCCTTTTAGCATCAGCCTGCGGAGCACGGACTGAAGTCTCACCCGAAGCAGTATGGGTGGATGCTGGAACCAAGTTTCCGCACCCTGAGATGGTTGTAATGTCGTTTGATTCCCTCTATCCATAGCTTCACGCAGGTCGCTTCACTCTAGGGCTTGCAAGATGAGCCCTCGATTCCATCCTTCAATACCTCCATGAAAGCGTACAATCAACCTTCGCGCAACCCTAGTTTACTGCTCAGGAACTTTCGTGCTGCTATGGCAGCATGCCGTGCAGATTCCCCAATTAATATAAGTGACTTACTTATCTTATCAAATAATTATATTTAACACCGCGTAAACAGATATTCGTAAATGCGTTCAGTTATTCAATGTACTTGTATTCATTTGTGCATCACATAAGCATAATAAAGGAAATTCATAAATAACATATCAAGACGCATCAACAGAACAAAGACATAGGAATTATAGAATATTTCTCTTTATTGATATCTTCCAAGTGTTTACAACTTTGTTCACCCTATGCACACAACTGTAGGGGTCCATACACTTAGTTGTAGACTTCTATCCTAGGCCTTTGTGCACTCAACTGTAGAGCCTCTACCTACACTACGATCCAAGACTTAGACTTCTTACTTCAGAGCTATGACTCTCTTACATAATTCATCATTGTCACCCTTCTTAAAACTACTTAGAGCTTAGCTCTTTTTATACAATCCCATGGTTCGCGGACCATGGGTAGATCTCTTACAGTTGACTTTACTTTACAAAACTAAGGGCAGACTACGCTTTATGACACATGACATTTTTGTGCCTTGTGACCATAAAATGCAGAGTCTTTACAATTTTATTACAAAATTTAACTCAAACATGGGATTTTAGACCGAAAAATGCCCTTGGGGAATCTCGCTCCCAACATGCCCCCAACACAAACATCATGACTTGCCCTCGAGTCACTCAGTAGGCGTGGAGATCTTTACACAAAGCCTATCTAGTTCAAGCTGGATGACCGCAACTTCGGCCATGCACTGAGACGCTGCCTAATTTGTGTCTTCCATTGTCTTCTTGGTCACTGCTCCTGCGCTATCAGCCTAAATATTTTGTTGCATCACTTGTAGAGTCACAAGATTGCCTTCAATATTTCCTATGACGGCATAAGCTTCCTCTAGCCAGGGCTTTAATCTCACCTTCAACACTAATTCCTTGTGCAGTGTTTTGTCCACCTATTCCTTCAGCTGCTTGGCCTCCTGTAACTTGGCTAGTCTCTATATTAGCGCGACGGTTCGCGCTATGCCCTTGACCTCATCGTAGTACTGTTGTAGTTTGCGCGCTTCTGTTTCTAGCCTCTACATATTGGGGTCTTCTTGCAAACTTGTCAGGACCTCAAATGATTTCTCAAACAACTATGTGCAGTCTGCTTACTGCACTATCTACTGCCACGACGACTTCTGTGACAACGGTCACCCTCTTTTCCTTTACTTCTGGTGGTGTTGAAGGTTGGGCCCTCAACTATATCTCTGTGATTTGCAGGTTTAATTGCAACTGAACGCGCACCATCTAAGTCCAAGTGTGGCACACCCCTGTGTCTGACTTGCGGATGTGGACCTCGATTGGATCCTCCTTTAGAATGGAAAACTATGGGACCATTCTGCATGCCTCCTCAATGACCTACATAATCTTCTTTCTCTGATTGGTTGCCTCAGTCTCAATGACAATGGCAACATTCCTTTGTAGGGCCATCTACTCATTGTTGATCCATTGATCACTGATTACCTGGAGGGCACAGTGCTCACGGGCCCTCAACTATGCAATTACTCCATCCTACAAGAGGTGGAGTGCTTCACACAAAAGCACTGCCAGGTTCATCCCAACTCCCTTCAAGGTGCTGATAGTGGGCCTGTCACCCTCATTTCCTTTGGTGAGTTCTCCATCCAAAAGCATTATCACATTGGAAGCCTTCGTGCACAGCATATCGACAGCCTCTGAAGTGTCGATAGCCAAGCTGGTAGACAATGTGCTAGCTTGCGACGTGCAGGTCTACAACTCCTACAACCTGGTTTGGATAGCACCTAGGATGATTTTTTGTTGTTGTTCAAATTTCTATAGGACCTCCATGGTGACATCCCTAAATGTGTCACCAATATCATGTAGATCGCCCTCTGTCAATGTGATAGAGTCTAGCGAGGTCTTGGTCACATTTTAATTCTTCCTGGACCCTCCCTTCTTCAACTCTCTTGGGTGCTTAATGCAGGCAGATGTCTCTTGAGGGTCCGCACCATGCTATTTTGTTTCTTCCTCTTCTATATCAGGCGAAGGTGACCTTGCGCCTTTGTCAGAGCCACGCTCTGTTCCTCCTGTCTAATTTCCTGCCTACTCGTCCTGGGCCTTATGAGTGGCCTCCTTTTTCCTCTTCTCGACCAGTTGTGCCATCTTCATCTTGGCATCCTCCTTCTTCTTCTGCGCAACAAACTTTCTCTCGTCGACCGCCAAGTCCATGGTAGTGCACCACTCCACCGTCCATTGATCAAGCATCGCATCAATGGCATCATCCATGGCCAGATACGACAAGTCGTACCACTTCTATGTAGGGTCTTTCCACACCCTGATGGAGACTCGACGGAAGTTGGCTTTGAACTTGGCATAGCCTTGCAGGTTAGCATACACCATGGGCGAAAATCGCAACTTGTTATTTATGGCCATCTTGATGTTCATATCCATCAAGATCTAGAAGATCTTTTTGTCTCGGACTTGTTGCGCGTCCTTGGTCACCCACAATGAAGCGTATTTCATTGCTTTAGGGAGGTCTGACATGACCAAAGGGAACTAGCTATCCTCTTGTAGCTCCCATGCTACAAGCATAATTGAAAACAAGAGCCACATGTAGTGGAACGTCTTGTTGAGCTCTTCTGCTTTGCGACAGTTTGCCAAGAATTCTCCATGAAGGTAGTCTAAGCAGTTGAACTGGACTCCTTCCATGCACTGTGCGAGTGCGACAACAGGCACCGACACCTCATCAGCGTGACACTTCCTCATTACCTTCCTTGTGAGGATCTGTGTGGCTACCTTCATAGTGGGGTCGCAGATGCTGGATATGGCATACATGTGTGGCTTCTTCACCATCTTAAATTCCTCCTTCATTGATTTTGCGAGAGCTTGCTCGCCACCCTTTCCGCGAAAGATCATGGTTGGCTTCTCACTTGTATATGGAAGGTGCATTATTCGGTGAATTAACCAATCTGTGATGGGTATCAGCTCCTCCAACTAGAGACACCCATCATGCACCAAGCACAATAGGTGCTTGATGACCAAAACTGTCACCGGGGTGCGGTTATAGTGTGGCACCCAGAGCAAGTTGAGCAACCTTCCCTTTTCTACTCCCTTGAGCCACTTCTGTAGCGCCAATGCGGTAATTCTTGTATTCATATCTATGATGAAGTGCATTAGCTATTCGGTCACCAGGTGCAGGAACTTCTCGTGGTCTGCCAAGTCCCAGTCTTCAAGCTTCAGCAACGACACTCGTGCCAAGTGTAGACCATCGAAAACAATTTCATCTAGCAGCAGAGGAGTTTGCAGGGGAGTCTTACTCTCATCAATGTCTTTTGGGACCTTGGACTTAGGCTTGTGCGGAGGGACATACTCCAACAACCGCGTAATAGGGTCTACAGCCTGGAATTCAACCTCCTCCACTTCCATTCTCATATCATCAACATCCATCGAGATGTCTTCAATATCTTCCTCCTCTGGTTCTAGGTTTATAGCCTTGCCTTTCTCCCATGTAGTGGGCTTTGGTGGGTTTCTTCTAGGCGATGCGTACACGGGTATGGTAGGCTTCTTTCCCTTCTTGTCCTTCATGGTTTCCTTAGTTGGGGTTGGCTTGGGTATCAATGTTCTTGGTGATTTATGGACCTCAGCCAATACTTTGGCCACTTCCAGAGCAACTACTTCTACATCTCTTTCCATTTCCTATGTCGGCTCCTCTACTACTCGTTTGGTATTTAAATTTCAGGGGTTGCTAACATAACACTTCCTAGTTATAAGAAGAGCTTCAGCGTAAATCACATATAGAAAGACCTTTGCGATGCGTTTTGAACCAACTAGTGTGGTTCATCGTCAGGAAAGAACCTAAGGAGCGCCATCTAGGTGTCCATCTTCCCTATGTCCAAGGGACCACGGACAAGATTGCTCGGATCCTTAGAAGGTTTGATATTCCCTCAACCTTCAGGCCCCTCAGAACCATTTGTAATTCCCTTCGGTCGGTGAAAGATCTTGTTAACCCTAAACACATGAAGGGTGTTTATTTGATCCCTTGTTCGTGTGGGATACCCTATATAGGGGAAACAGGGCGCTCCATCCAACAGAGAATTTGCGAACATGCAGCTGACCTGAGGCATGGGAGAACAAAGTCTTCAGCTTTAGCAGAGCATGTGGACAAGACCAAGCATCATGTTTGTATAGAGGAGGCCAAAGTTATTGCCAAGGTGGCTCAATTCCATCATCGGAAGTTGAGGGAAGCTATTGAAATTGAAAGAAGACCTAACAATCTCAACAGAGATGATGGCTGGAAGGTAAGTAGATGTTGGATCCCTGCCCTGTCTTCTTAGTGTTTATTCCCTTTCCCCCCCCCGCCCCCTTTGTTTATCTATGGTGCTTTCATCGTTCCCCCTGATGCCTTCCGTTTCTTTCACATTGGTTCGGGTCCTCATTTCCCAAGCCTTTGAACAAAGGCATCTTCACTGAGTTTTCCATACTGAACTGTGGCGGAGGTGGTGGTGGTACGAGTGAATTTGGAGGTGATGGTGGTGAGGGTGAAGGTGGTGTGGGTGGAGGTGGTATTCGCGGGAATCCTTGTCTTAATAACTGAATAGTACTTCATGGAGAAACCTTCGCTATCCCTTCCTCGTCACCTCGTGAAGGTGAAATCAATGGACTATATTCAAGACGCTTTTTCCTTTCTTTGCTATAAGTTTTTCCACTTCGTGTAGTTCCTAACATCAAGGTAGTTGCATAACTCATTTTTCACACAGTAGCATTTAATCTAGGTATTCAAAGATTTCATGTACTTACCTCGTGGTCCTTTGAAAAAACACTACTCCATCTCACTGTAGCTGACTGAGGTGTTGACTGCAAATTTAGTCACAAATCCTCCTATGACATAATCAAGCCAATGATCGACAGCACGGGTGATCTTGTCCTTAGATGCTTCCAATTTATGTATTAGCTTCGGGGTCCAAACAATAGGACTGTCAAGTTTCCACCTTCCTCGGCTATCTGCTAGCTTCACGATCCACTCGTATAACTCAATTAGGAAGGAGTAGAAAAATATCTCATGGATCTTCGTGTACAAGTATCTTTCGAACCACTATTCCTTTGTCAGTCGCGGGTTTCTGTTCTCTCGTGCCGCGAATTCGTGGATCTTCCTATCCAACTAGTCGCCGATCTCCTTCTTAGTAGGATTATAGTGATACAACATCACACATCTTTTATGCAGATTCCAGTCCCAACAACGAAACCATTTATTGGCTTAGGGGGCCTAACCCAGGTCAACGTTAATTATCCAAACAAATCCCTACACCAGTGGCCCTTTTGGCATCAGCCGTGGAGCGTGGACCGATGTCTCACTCGAAGCAGTATGGGGGGATGCTCGAACCAATTTTACGCACCCTGAGATGGATGTGATGTTGTTTGATTCCCTCTATCCCTCCCTTCGTGTAGGTCTCTTTACTGTAGGGCTTGCAATACGAGCCCTCGATTCTGTCCTTCAATACCTTCGCGAAAGGGTACAATCAACCTTTGCACAACCCTAGCTTGCTGCTTAGGTACTTTCGCACTGCTATGGAAGCGTGCCGTGAAGATTCCCAAATTAATCAAAGTGACTTATTTATCTTATCAAACAATTATAGTTAACACCACGTAAATAGATATTCGTAAATGCGTTCAATTATTCAATGTACTTGTATTCATTTGCGCATCACATAAGCATAATAAAGGAAATTCATACATAACATATCAAGATGCATCAACAGAACAAAGACATAGGAATTGCATAATATTTCTCTTTATTGATACCTTGCAAGTGTTTACAACTCTATTCACCTTGTGCACACAGTTATAAGGGTTCGTGCACTTAGCTGTGGACTTCTACCCTAGGCCTCTGCGCACTGAGCTGCAGAGCCTCTACCTACGCTAAGACCCAAGACTTAGACTTCTTACTTCAGAACTATGACGCTCTTACATAATTCGTCATTGTCACCCTTCTTAAAACTACTTAGAGCTTAGCTATTTTTATACAATCCCATGGTCCGCAAACCATGGGTAGATCTCTTACAACCAACTTTACTTTACAAAACTAAGGGCGAACTACCCTTTATGACACATGACAAATTCATGCTCTATGAGCACAAAATGCAGAGTCTTTATAATTTTATTACAAAATTTGAGTCAAACATGGGATTTTAGTCCCAAAACTACCCTTGGGGGATCTTTCTCCCAACACCACCCTCTAAAACTTTTCCTTTTCTTGTTTTTGAACCTCCCTACCAACCTTCACAGCAGCTTGCCTTGCTTCATCAAGTCCTCAAGCTTTAGTGTATTTCTTTCTCAAAGGCACCATGTTGATCACAATTTGGTATTTTCCCTTCACAGGCTGCTCACCCATACTTGGTTCAGCTGCAGGCTGAGTAGCTTCCTAGTGAAATTTACTTATTTATGGAGGGAAAACAACATTCCCTCCAGGAATTGCACAATTCCCTCTAATATCTTTTTGGGCTCTAGGATTGCACAATCCTGTTAGCCAACCCTCCCAGAAGGATTTGCACAATTTTTTCCATCAAAAAGTTGTTCAGCCTAGGATTTGCACAAATCTGGGTAGCAGTTAGCTGCTCTACCTAGAATTTGTAGAATCCCCTTGGGCAACCAACCCAACTTACAGTCAGAAATGCACATTTGTCTCTAGAAGTCGAGCAGTCTCTTACATGTGCAATTGAGTTGATTGGTTCCGTCAGGGATTGAGCAAAATATACTTGCATTCATGGGTTGTTTCTTCCAAGGTAGCATGCAAAGGAATCCCTTGTTTCAAGGATCTATGTTTAGCAGTTGGAGATTACATGCAAGGAATAATTCAGAAACCTCCCTCTAACTGTCGCTTCCCCTAGATTTGTGGCATGCACATCATAACTTTGATGTTATCAAAACTCATCAACTGGATGCTGCAGAGCTCATTCCTCACATCAACCTTGTAGCTCTAACATCCCACATCACATCTAGGAGTAGTCGGCACATTCAGCTCAACTGTTTTGGTGTAAGCTCACTTCCCATTCCTTGTGTTTCAATTCTATCACTTTTTATAAATTCTCTTGTATGAGTTTTGTTTGCTTGATTTATTTAAACGCCTGTTTTTGTTTACATATATTCTAGCTTGTCCTAGCTCTATTACAATTTTTGTTGCTATCTCACTATTGTTGCATGCACGAACATTCGCCCAATCAATGAACAACCTCACCCACATGCATGTTGATCTGTTTGCTCAATCTTCCATTCATGATTTGCATGCATTTTTTATCACTTCTACTATCACTTAGTGTTTCCATCCATTTCATCGACTTACTTGCTTTTATCGTCTGTGAGTCGGGCCAACCTTGGCTCGGTCTCTACCTTTAGCAAGGCTGCATTACATAATATGGAGAAGGAAGGCCCACCTTCCTCTCCATATTTTCAGATTTTGGCCCAACACTAGCTTCCTAGACTAAATTGTACATTTCTAGAGGCTTGGCCCAAAAAATTGTGCAAATCTGTCCCTAGGCCAGCAACCTTTCGCAGCTAGAATCACACATTACGCAATCCTAGCAACCAACTGCCCAACTAGATTGCACACTTTGTAGTTCCAGCAGTCAGTCAGTCTCCCAACAACCTGTATTGTGCCTTGTGTAGTCTTGGTAGTTAGACTCCTGACCTCCTGGCCAAAATTGCAAAACCTTGATCATTCACCCAGGTATGTTGCAAGTTAGCTCTCATGTTCATTTTGGTTTTCAACTGACAGATTTCTTGCTATGAGTGTTGCCATGTCTCCAGGTATCACATGTTTTCATCTACCTCTCATCAGTATAGGTACAATGGCTTCCAAGAGAGAAGAGATGAAGACACCGTTCAGAGCATTCTTGCAGATGCAGTCAATCAAGTGTCCATGGGATTACCTACTCACGAAGACATGAAGTTTTTCATGGACAAGGACATCAAGCAGTAGCATCACAATGAGCAACATCATGAACAACAATTGAAGGCAGCATACCAAATGCAGTGAATGCAACAAATTAAGCCAACATAATGAATGCAAGAGGAAGGTTGTTGACAACATAGAGGTAGAGAAAAGTTGCAATATCAAGCAAATCCATTGATAATGAAAGAAAATTTGGAGACTCAGGCTATGAAGTGACAAGTGCAACATGAAGATCGCACGAAGTCAGAAGATGGAACAAAGAAGGAGTTGCATGTGCTAAAGCAGTAACTCAGAAAGAACATAAAGCTGCACATACAGTCCAATGAATTGCAGTAGGAACAAGAACAAGAGTGAGTGCAACATGAACTAATCGATGAAACTACGCTAGTACGAGTTAAGGATCCATCCAAACAACTGACATAGAGAAAACATGGTGAGAAATATTGTTGATCACATGAAAACGATCAACTAGCATGCATGTCGTTGAGTGCACGCATGCAGTCCAACCCATTCAACACACTCACCAAGGCGAAGACAAGAAGCAAGTCCAACTGAGCCTGAACATGCACTTCGGCAAGTTGATGTGCATGACCACTGATGAGCCTAGGTATTGCAACAATAATGCTGCAAATCCTAGGGCTACCAACTTTAGTTATCAACCCAGGTTTCATACAAACTTGGAGGTGACATTGCTATATGCGCAAGTAGAAGTGAAGGTCTTGCCTATTGCCACTGTTTGTATGGAAAGAGACCCCAGGGGTTCCAAGCCAAACTTATATAGGGTCAAAAGAAGCTTAATTCTTTGATGGAAGGGGAGAAAACCTATTCTAAGAGGGAGTTACTCTACTGCAGTAATGAAGAAAATAACATGAAATGCTAAACTTACACCATAACCTAACTAACCAATTAAACAAGTATGCTAAGTAGGATTGCTAAATTAACACTAACCTAATGCTAATTATCTAAGTTGCACAAGTAAAGAGCGTCAAAACTAGACTAAGGTGTAACAAAAGAAAATAGGCTAAACTGGGTTTCAAGTGGAAAAAGAAATCGAAGGTTGAAATTAGTGAAAGGAGGACATGAGGTAGCAACAGTGCATAAGAACTGTTGGATTAGTCGGGTGAAAGGCAAATGAATGGTGGAGATTGGATCGCAGGAGGTTACGTAGATAGATGGGAAAATAGGGTTAATGAATGGGATGAACGACTGAGGTCTTATCATGACGGCTTAAGCAACTAGATGGATGAAAAGGATGAATGCACACGATGAACGGTGGAGATCATATCGCACGGGTTAATTCAAGGGATGGGCAGACAAGGCTAACAAAGGAGATGAATGGTTGAGATCTAATCATGGGGGTGAAGTTAAGAGATAGATAGATGAGGCTAACATGAGCAATGGATGGCAGAGATCTTATCGCATGAGTGAAGTCAAGAGATGGACAACGAAGATCATATTGCGGGAAAAAGAAACATGCGAAAATGAGGGAGCAGGTTTCTAAGGTGTTAAGTACTTTCTCGTGCGCCCTTCAGGCTGTAAGCAATTTTTGGAAATTTCATACGATTAGCCTTACTATACGACACGTAGCACTAGAAAACAAATTTTATTGCATGCTCTTGGGTAGATAACGTTCGTGCAATAATCTGCGCGAGATTGCATGATAGTCGTTGGATCAGGTGGGTCTGATCAACGGTGGAGATCAGCTAAGCTATTTGGTGATCGGATGAAGTGATAGCCATCGGATTAGGCAAGGTAGATTGATGGTGGGGGTTTAAAGTGCCTAAAGGTGTGGAGGTGACGCGATGGTCGTCAGATCAAGCGAGGTAGATCAAAAGTGGGGACTTAAAGTTCATAAAGTGAATGGTGGACTCCAAACAAGGAAATAGTTGGAGAAAATAGTGAATCAGACAGTGATTGTGAAGGTTTGTTGGTGATTGGATGACGATGAATTGATGCATGAGGAACGTGCTGGAGGTGGTTTCAAATGAAAATGACAGAGAAAACTAGTGCGAGTGAACAAACAATTGTATTAAATAAAGAGCTCTATAGCTCATGTGAGAACTGGAAGTTGTGTTTTTGGGGATGTTGAAGGGTCTCTTCCTCAAGTCATGGTCCCAGAGGGAGGAGATGAGGCTGAGACACCTACGCACAACCTTATAGTAATATTTTCGTCTAATTAACCTGTGAATAAGAAACGCAAATGAAAGTGAACTTAAAGCCAATGCAGCTACTGAAGCAAATGAGTAGAAACAGGAAGCTATTCAAAGAAATGAACAGAACTAGAAAGCTACTTAAAACAAATGAATAAAAAAACCATGAAACTACTTAATAAAATAAATAGAAAAGAACTATATGCTAGCATAAAAATACCGTAAAGAGGAGCTTTGGCTACTTGGTTTGGGCACTAACCTAAGAGCTTCAGCCCTCGAACTTAACTCAGAGCTGGCTTAAATAAAACTCATTCTTATTATAAACCATGCATTATAGAACAAACAATCACAAGTCTTTTGTAGCTCAAAAATAAAACAAAGATTTTACAAATGAAGTCCGAATACTAGTGAGGTCCTAAGCCTCTCTATTTATACATCTTAAGTCTCTAACGACTTCCTTCCCATTAGGGATGCTTGGCTCCCAACTTAAGATAAAATGTTTTTTGTCCTTTTCACATGCTTGGCTATCTTCTAGTCTTCAAAGTGATGGTTGTGTGCACTCTGAGTTGATGGTGCAATATCTAAATGGAGGGATAGTAAATGAGGAGGATTTACTTGCTATAGTTACTCTCCCTTGTCCCATTCTAGTTTTACCCAAGGTCTTTGCCATAGTTCCTTGCATTTATCCTTTTATCATTTATCTTTGCCATAGTTCCTTGCATTCATCCCTTATTCCCGCATTACATGCACATTAGACCACAAAGCCAAATATCCAACTCTAACTCATTTCATAAACAAAATAGAATAAAAAGTATGCAATAAGTTGTGAAAATAGTTGGTTTGACTAAGCTAGGAGGTTAATTACGGCCAATTAAGGCCCATATAATTACTCAATAATGAGGCTCACCATCACCCCTACTAAAAGTGTTGCTCATCCTCTGAGGAACTTAGTCAATGTCCATGTCCTTCATGGTTTTGTCAGCCTCTCTGACGTCCCATTCTTCTACTATGGTCTCTTCTTGTTTATAGAAGCATGCTTTCCTTTCTACTTCTTCTCACTGCCTCTTTCCTTTTCTTCTAGCTGTTGAGATTGCAACAAGATGATGGATCTTAGTGAAAAGAGTCACCTTCACTAAGTGGGCTCATAGGCAAATTATGACGCAAAGTCTATTTTTAGACTATGTCTATTTTTAGACATATGGATCATGTCTATGAGTTGCAGGATGCTATTTATGGATGATTGGTCAAGTTGGCAAAAATAGATGGACTTCTATTTTTAGACAACAGCGGTGACACTGTCAAGTCTAATTATAGAGCAGTCAAATATTATTAGCTTATAATAATATTTAGACTATAAACTTTATCTTATTCTCTAGGAGCACTTTAGTTTGAGCTACAGATGTGGCACATGCAGCTATCAGAAGGAAATATGTTTTCTTTGTGGGTTAGTTGAGTTGTTGCATGCATGACTTCAGTTATAACTCAATAAGTTGAGTTTGGTGGAGTTGATTGTGGAGTTGATGGAGTTGTGTTTAGTTTGACTTGGTTAAACTAGTTGTAATTAGTATAACTGCAAATAGACTAATGATGAGTTGTTAAACTAATTATTAACTCATAATGAAACTAAAGAATACATCAGTTAACTCAGTTGCATGTTAGTGAATGTTCAGTTCAGCAGGTACATGTATTAGAGGATCGAATTGCTATCAGTTGTGACTATAGTTGTGCATGAGGATTTGCACAATCAATGGGATTGAGTTATGCCAATGAGAATTGGCCAATACCAAGTGATTATAGTCTCTTCTCACATGATTCCCAATGTGAGTGATTCTTTTGAGGTAAATACAAGTTTGGTTCAACCATTCTCATCCATTCTTGAGCAGGTATTGAGCAGTGGAGGCAGGCAAGCAGTGGAATAGATTTGGAGATCAGATCCGAGCTGTATTGTATGTAACAGGTGGAGATAGTGCTAGATACTTGTGAGAATTATTGACTATTGTAATTTTACATGTTCTCAATCATTAATATATAGATAGTGTGGGGTTTTCAGCTGTAAGCTTTCCCCGAGTTACATACTGTGTTAATGTGTGCATGCTCTTGATGTTTTATTGGTATTGATGCTGCTATATTGATGATCAACGTAGAGGAGCTTATGTATTGTGTATGTATTCTGCAATAGTACATGATCAAGATAATCTTCATTGAATATGTGTTTATTATTCAAAATTTCTACATGGTATCAGAGCTGTTGATCATCAGATCTACTATTCATGAAGTGTTTACATTCTATTTCTTCAGACAGAGTCTGTAATCGGGCCAGGTAGCCTTTGGATTCATCCTTCCTTTGGAAGTTGAGATATCTGGTGAATTCCCATACAGTCGATCTATGTACAAGAAATACCTTGTTCTCACGAATTCTAGATCGGAAGCAGTTGAGTTGGAGATGGTGGAATTCGAATTTGCAGCAGTGTTTTCTTGGTGTCAAAACTAAGATGTCTTTCACAGGATTGCGATTGGAGTATGCCCTTGAGGGTAGTACGAACTATATTTCATGGAAGGATAGGATGGAGGTAGTATTGGATGATAACGGGCTGAAGGAGTTCATAGAGATGGATGTCCCAAAGCCTACTGATGCTACTCAAGCTGATGCTTGGCAAAAGAAGACCGCAAAATGTTGAAGGATTCTGTTGGAGGGCAGTGAAGGATCACATTTGTGTCCAGCCTCCATAGAAAGGCTACTCCATATTTGATGTGGAAATCATTAATAGAATTATTCCAAAGCAAGAGCGATCAAAGGAAGCTGGCGCTCAAAGATAAACTCAGAAACATCAAATGCGAGAAGGGTGACAGTATGCCCAAGTATCTCACAAAGTTCACTCAGTGTCGAGATCAGCTGGGAAGTGTGGGGGTTACTATCGATGATGAGGACTTGGTGAGCTTGGCTCTCCTTGGTTTTCTAAAGAGTTGGCATTCCTATCAAGACTCTGTCAATGGTTGGGAGAAATTTCCAGGATGGGAAAGACTGTGGTCCGATCTTGTGCAGGAGGAGATTAGGCAGAGTACTAGGGACGGATCTTCATCAAAGGGAGCTGATGAAGAAAATTGGGCTTTGGCTGCTAAAGAAAAGAAAGGGAAGAGCAAGAAAGATTCTCAGTCTGGTGCGAAAGGCAAGAAGTAGGACATGTCCAAGGTGAAGTATTTTCACTGTCACCAGAATGGACACCATGCCACTAATTGTCCGCAGAAGAAGAAGAACAAGCAAGCTGCTGGATCTGCAGTAGGAGAGGCTCTAGCCTCATAGTTTGAGCTTGATTTTTCATTGATCGCATGCTTGGTTTCAAGTGTGATGGGATCGGTGTGGTTCTTGGATAGTGGTGCGCCTTTTCACATGACGGGAGATAGAGATTTGTTTTATGATCTGGAGGACAAAGATCTTGGAGTGCACATCGAGATGGGCGATGATGGTAGATACAGTGCGACTGGTATCGGTACCATTTCCTTTGAGACGGAGTCTGGTAAACCCTTCGTATTGAAGGAAGTCATGCATGTTCCAGGATTGAAGAAGAATCTTATCTCTGTGGCGATGTTAGAAGACAAGGGGTATGATGTTTTTTTTAGCAAGGGAAAAGCTTTCTTGCGCAGCAAGACAACTGGTGAGACCCGGAAGATGGGGGTTCGAGTAAGGAATCTTTATCAGTTGCATGTAGATGGATGCACAAAAATGGTAGGCAAGGCAGAAGGATTGGTGAGCTGGGATGATGGTGAGTTGTGGCATAGAAGATTGGGTCACCTTCACCATGGAGCCTTGAAGATACTGCAACAGATCACTACAGGGCTTCCTAAAGGCACACTTGCACAGTCAGATCAGTGCAAGGGGTGTACTTTGGGGAAGTTTGTGAAAGCCACCTTTCAAAAGAAGGATAGTCGTGCCACGACGATCCTTGAGAGAATTCACACAGACGTGTGTGGACCTTTCTCAGTTGCTTCGATAGCAAAACACAGGTATTATGTGATTTTTGTTGATGATTTCTCTTGTAAGTGTTGGATCTTCTTCATGCAGAAGAAGAGCGAGACATATTCAAAGTTATGTGAATTCAAAGCACTGGTCGAGAAGGATTTGGGGAAGAAGGTGAAGGCTCTTAGGAGCGATAATGGTGGTGAATACATCTCAGACGAGTTCAAGGATTTCTTCAAGGCAGAAGGGATTCGAAGAGAGCTCATAGCTCCCCATAACCCATAGTAGAATGGGGTAGCTGAGCAGAAGAATAGAACGATCATGGGTGCTGCACGGCGATGTTGCATGATCAGGGCCTACCCCTTCACTTGTGGGTGGAAGCATGCAATACAACAGTTTATGTGCAGAACTGTTGTCCTAATAAGATACTTGGCATGAGTACACCCAAGGAGGCTTATTCTAGTAAGAAGCTTGATCTTTCTCATTTGAGGATTTTTGGTGCTAACATTTACATGTATCTGACGAAGGATGCTAGGAAGAAGTTGGAGCCGACCGTAGAGGTTGGAATATTTGTGGGGTACACTGATACGCCCCACAAATATTGTGTGTATTTACCAAACAGTGGTAAAACTGTTGTGCGACGGGATATAAAATTTCAGGAGGAGAAAGCCATGAAGTGTTCTCTTGAGAGGGAGCTACACTTGCATGTAGATGAGGAGCTATTAGTTCCTAAGGATGAGTTTTAGGACGTGGATCAGCCACAGGACGAGGTTCATGGAGTGGAAGAGACCACTCATGCAGCGCCAACCATTAGAGGGCGAAAGCACTTGACAGAAGTTGAGCGACTGGCTCAAGATGCAGAGAAAGTTGTAGGACCACCTACAGCCCAACGCAGGCAGAGACAGTCACCTGATCGGTACACTGGATACATGGCTCTTATGAGCAAGTGTGTTGTGACTGAGCCATCCTTTTTCGAGGAAGCTGTGGAGGATCCCGCATGTGTAGACGCCATGGTGGAAGAGTATGATTCTATTGTCAAAAATAGTGCATGGGAGATTGTTCCTAGACCGGAAGGGAAATCAGTGGCGGGTTCAAGATGGATCTACAAAGTTAAGCAGGCAGCTGACGGGAGTGTGGAGAAGTACAAGGCAAGATTTGTTGCTCGAGGCTTTTCACAAATAGAGGGGATCGATTATGAGGAGACCTTTGCACCTGTTGCAAGGTATTCTTCCATACAGACGATTCTTGCTCTCTCAGTGCAGATGGGATGGCACATTCATCAGATGGATGTGAAGACTATGTTCGTCAATGGAGTCATTGAGGAGGAGGTGTACATTGAGCAGCCTGAAGGCTTTGAGGTCTTCAGCAGCAAGTTGCATGTGTGCAGGCTCAAGAGAGGCACATAGGGATATGGATCTTGGTATAGACAAGAGGATGTAGATTGGGTAGGGATCTCAATGGATGACATCAGGTACCATCATATCAGAGATTGTGTGCAGTGGAGGATCATGTTACTTTCATACATTCCAACGGAGGATCAGGATGCTGATATTCTGACGAAGGCTCTCACCAGGAGAAAATTCGAATACCAGCTGTAGGTTTTAACCCCATACAGAAATTACCTGCATACAAATTCTAAATCACAAGAAAAATAAAAATGCGAGAGCATAACACATAAAACACATATACACAGAGATTTCCCACTGGATCCCAAAACAGGGACTACCAGCTTGATTTTTCATTATGTTCCTTTCAATGTTACAATACATATTTATACATGCCGAAGCATCCAATACCATGGACCGAAAACCATCGCGTCCAAAACCATGGACCGAAAACCATCGCGTCCAAAAAAAAACATGTGCGAAAATCATGCACAAAACCATAGGTGGGTCCGCCCAACCTAACATAGGGTCCCCATAAAGTGGGGTTACGGGTACCCCTCAAACCCCCTGTTAACTATGTGGAAAGAATATAACACAACCCAACATTGATTCATTGTGCAAACCACTTTGGCTTCCCCACTTACCCCGCAGACAGACACAGTTCACCTTGTATCAACTCAGTTGAACACAACACAAAATTCAGCCATATCATAGTGTTTCAAATCGGGAAGGGTAATTTGGCTTGTGAGCTTAAGATTTTCAAAGTATAAGTTTTCATCTATGGTGTTGGTCCGCTGCCAGCAAGCCTGGACCATACCTTGGTGGAGTCATGTAGGAACACAAGCATTTCTCCACTGCCAACGAGCTTGGACAGTACCCCGGTGGAGTTGCTCCCTTCGCCTCTCTGTACAAGAAGCATTTCTCTTCTTTCATCTTTGTTATTTTTGGAAAGAGGATTGTGCATAAGCACTTATTTATTTTTGTGGCAGAAGAGGGATCTCGACTTATTGAGAGCATAAGAGTTTGTTACTTTATAGAAGCATGTAAAAACCTCTGATTCTAGTTTTCTCGTTTAGATTTTCCCCTTCTCTGTTTCCACTAGTTAGCTAAGCTTGAATGCACAAAGCATAAAATTGAGTATAGGCATGAGGTTTCCCAGACTGGACACAGGTTCATGGTTTGACCAAAACTTTCCTTACAGACGGATTGTATTTCCTGTCAAGACTTCATTGGCCAAAAGTTACAACCAAGCACAAAGAAGATGGACACGAGACTAGCCAAGCACTGCAGTGTCACAAGACTCTTTAAACTTTAGCCACATACCCATTTGGAATCCAGAACACAAGTCCAATCATGACACTTATTCGTGTAGTGCACACAAATGAACAACTCAACACAAAAGGAAAAACAAGACGAGAGGAAAGGTGTACACAACAAGGAACAAAACTAGAAGACAAGAAAGCAAAAAGACTAAAGCAAACAAGATGTAAAACCCGAATAAGAAAACCATGATGGACCACGAGTGCAAGATGAGTGCAAGGAAGGGAAAACTAAGATGAAACTAATCCTAATCCTATCCTAATAGTTAAACAATAGGGTTACGTGAAATGAAATTTCTAGTGAAGCCACCATAGTCACTCTCAACTTGCATCCACAAAGATACAAATGATTAAAAAAGATAAAAAAGTAGTGTGCAACAGAAAATACAAAATCTTCAAAAACTTGCGGACGGGAAGGAAGGTCTTGCCTGTGGGTAGAACGATGTGTCACAACCACCAATTACATATGCTTACCTTTATGATGGATACAATTATTCAACAAACCTCGGAAGCCTCTTGCACAAGTGTCTTCGTTTGCACCAAACTTCTTAGCAAGCATGAGGAAGGATTGAAACATGTTACCTACAACATGGCTTGCCAAGTAAGATTGTTCTATCCAATGAGCGATTGGATCATAAAATTCATGATGGTTGTTTGGACAACCTTGTGATCTTTGAAAGGGTGAATTTTCAATTTGACAGACGGGATCACGATGGGAATCTTGTATGGAAAATTATGTCTAATCATTCTCAACAGTCATGCCAAGACAGTGCAGACCTACAGTAACCATCAGTGTAGGTTGAAGTGCCTCATTTGCTTGATAGAAATCTAAAGAGAGAGATGTCAAAACTGTCATTAGATGTGTTGTTGGGAAAATGATAAGCTAAATGATAGTCACCAAAGATAGAAGAATGATCAAATGAGCTAGTTCAAATGTTAGATTCCTAGTTTGAAATGAACAAAGAAAAATTCATTTGAACAATCTTGCGAACAATGGAACCAAGTTTGCTGTGAGCTAGACATGACAAACCACCTTCCTACAACTGGTGAAAAATTTCCCACGCTCCATGGTCATCACAGGAATGTAAAAAGGATGCCAGCACTATGAATGCGTGAAACTAGTTGGGGCGTGGCGAATGAAGAGGAACTTGATTTGTGTGATAGCTTGTGTGTTCATCATCACCCAAAGAGATTTCTTGTGTGATGAGCGGACAAATTTGCAGTACAATGATTACAAGAAGACCAAGGAGTTGATCATGAGAGGGAAAATTCGATAAGTATGATTGCGGGCAAAGATAGTCTTTGAGATAATCAACTTCAAAATTCCATGATTTCATGAGAGACGAACACTCCCAACCCGAGTTTTATGTAAGAGATTTGTATGAAGACAAACGTGTTGTAACGGATTCATGGATTCAGTCGTGAGTGAAATTTTGAAAATTTGAAAGATCACACCCAGAATACCAAACATTTGTTACACAGGGATCAACATTGAATGAAACCATGCAGATAGATGGATTATGCATGAGAAACCTTATCTGATTTAGTTCGGGGGGCTTACAAGAGTCACGAGGTCTTGACATAACCATCAACGGACGTTGAAGTGCCTCGACTCCCTGATACATCCCAAAACTTTCCAAAATTACATAATCATATTTTGAAGCTGGAACCATATCATGCTTAGCTTGAGGATGGTTGTTATTGCTGATTTCAAAACTGCTCTTAGGATGGCAGCCATCTTTGTCACTGGTTGCACCATATTTTTTAGCTTTAGCAAGATGACTTGAAGAGTTGTCTTCATGCAAGAGAAGATATGATGGGGAATGGGAAGTACACTCTATGATTAGACTATTTTCAACTTTATCATGGACAACCTCATTACCTTGTGTCAATTGAGTAGATTGCTCATCAGATGAAGAAACAAGAGAACACAGAGTATTGCCAACACATGTGGATGCGTTGTGAATGGTAGGACACACGGGAAAGTGAGGTGAAGAGGAAGTTTTGATATGAATGTATTATTTGACCAGAGCACATTCCAAATCTGAGTTAGAGTCTTCATGAGAAAATGGAAGATCATATGATGTTCTTGGGCATTCGTCATGACATATGGAAGTATGGGAGTAATGACTTCCCAAGGCTGGGGGTTAATCGAAATAATTAATTGTACAAGATGTGCCACTGAGATTAGAAGATTGATAATCGTTCAAAATGTAAGCTTGTAGTTTTGATGTGCAAAATTTTTAAACAAAGAGGGAATATTGATAGTGTCCTCACCTTTCTACTCCTCTGCCTGTGTAATGTGACTGCCTTGCGCCTGATCACAATTTGAGCCAGCAACTTGAGAATCAAGAGAATGCAAATAGCCAGTTGGCGAAGTGGATTGATGAAGCAAGTCATGGTATGAGTCATGGCTTTTAGATGATGGAGGACCATGGTAAATTTTAGGGGTGAATTTTAGCCGAAGGGAGAAATTTAAGGGGTTTTTCATTTTAGAGGGGCTAAATTTTTATAAAACACCCATTTCATATATTTAGCCCACCTTTTATTAAAAAAATAATTATTTTTTTCATTTTAGCCCAAAAAAAGGGGGCAGATAAACTATGAAAAGACTCATTTGACTCGATTGGCCTGGTTTGGGAGGTTATATTCCATTACAATCACCTGATTTTCTACATTGCAACGTTAAATTTGTTTGCAATTGCCCATTTTCTTGTTTGGGAGGTTGTATTTGGTCCCAATCACCCTGATTTCTTCTGTGAATGATTCCCTATTTTAAAATCTGGTTTTCATCAATGGCAAGGGTGTTAAAGTGGAGGTATGGTAAATAAATAAAACCTCTTTTTATACTTACTCCAAAGGTATGGTAAATAAATAAAAATATAAATAAACTAGAGGTATGGTAAATAAATAAAACCTCTTTTTATATTTAGTCCATAACCCTCTTTCTATTTAAGAAGGCTCAAAAAAGATATTTTATTTAAGTGAATCCTATGGGCCAAATACCATATTTATAAAAGAGGTATGGTAAATTAATAAAAATATAAATAAACAAGAGGTATGGTAAATAAATAAAACATTTTTATATTTACTCCATAAGTCACCTTATATTTACGAACACTAAAAAAATGCATTATATTTAGGTGAGGCCTATGGGCCAAATACCACAAGCCAAATTATTATTAATACCATGCAAAAAACATTGTTTACCCTAATATTAGTATTAATTAAAATAAATATGGCACACAGTATCGACCCATGGTATTCACGTGGAATGTAGCCTATTGAAAGGGGGGAATTAAACCAGGATAGATCCATCTTTACTCTGGATCTACTAAGTGCCGAGAGGGATCAAATATCATGATATGAAAACTAGCATAGAGTGAAAAAAAATTGATCCCTCTCGGGGCTTGGTAGATCAAGAGTAAAAAAGGATCTTGTAATTTAATGTCACATAAACATTTTAACTCGGTTAAAAAAAAAATATATAATATAATATAATTAAAAATTTTATTTTTATATAATATAAATAAATAAAATTCAATTATTAATTTTATTAATTTTTATAAATTACTAATATTAGTTTTTAAGCTCTAGGTTTATGATAACCCATGGTATTGACCCATGGTAATACCATGGTATTCATGTGATAGACTATGTAAAGAGGAAATTCTATCAGCTTAGATCCATATTAATTCCGGGTCTACCAAGATGGTATTGACCCATGGTATTCATGTGAGCATAGACTATTTAAAGACGATAGCATGGTATTCATGTGAGCATAGACTATTTAAAGAGGAAATTCTATTAGCTTAGATCCATATTAATTCCGGGTCTACCAAGTGCTGAGAGGGATAAATAGATTTCATCCCTCTAAGAGTTTGGTAGATGTGGAATTAAGATGGATATAGGTTGGTTTTTATGATAATGAAGATATTAAATAGAATTAGGAAATTATATTGTAAAAACATCTTAAGGTGAATGGTTAAAGCTACATTTAGTCACTTCACAGAGTTTAATAAAAAGTACCAATATCTCCATTAATATTGGTTTTTCTAATTTAACAAAAAAAATTCAAAATAGTGAAATCTTATCACTCTTTCCACATCACCCTCGCAGAAGAGAGATAGTCGCTGCCCATATTTCCCACCATTTTTCAAACATTCTCAATATGGTATCTTCATGAAAAAGTTAAGGTATTGATGTTGGATTAGTTGTTTGAAAAATATGTTGGTTTGTACAACCTTTCATCTTCTTTGTTATTCTTAGTTTGTCGTAATGATCTGTAGGGATTGGGCCACTACATATTCTCCTAAAAGTCGGATATTGTGCACCAAAAAGGAAATTAATCCACATGTGACAAAGCTATTAACAAATGCAAGACGTATCAAGGTAGTGAATTATGTTAATAAGCAATTTAGATTAGGAGAAACGTAATTAAAGTTTATTATTTAATTGAAGATTTCCAATTAAAATAATAATAAATCTACATTTATATATTTATATGTTGATTGGAAGGCTTTTGACAATGGTCACTTCTTACCATTAGATCCCCTTAGAGCCTTTGGGATACCTACTACTTTCTTATATTATATAGTTGGGGCTTGCTACCTATTGGCGTGTTGGGGTAAACAAACTTGATGTGTTTTTTGATCTCGCAGTTGGAGTCTGTGGAATAAGAAATAAATTTGATTTGCATTTTCTCATCCTGAAAGGTAAATGTTTGTAGATGAAGGTTCCATCTTAGCAACTCTATCACAAGGAAATTTTGTATATTTTGTTGTTGCTCAGTACAAAATCAAGCAAATTTTTTTTTTTAAGCTCAACATTGGTTACATTTAGGAGCAAAGATTTGTTTCCATGTCTTCTTCACACAAGAAAGTTATGGTCCAATGATCTTGCCATATGACTGTTGATAGCTAGCTTGCGGTACAAGTCTATCTTTGATGATGAAGCACTAGTAGTAGCTTGGTGGTGGGGAAGATTTGGAAAGTTAAATCTTCAATGAAACCCATGATTTTTATGTTGTTAGCCCTAACAAATATTGTTTTGACGTGAGAGGTTCTACAAAATAGGGCAAGGTAGGGTCCTAGAATTTGTAATCTATGAAAAAGTGAAGGGTAAACAATAGACCATGTGTTGGTGTTCATTTGTATTTTTTCTCAGGAGGTATGGGATGTTATTCTCCCCTTATTTGAGGATAGGGTACTTGGTAGGAGGCTTCCTTGTTGGACTGTTTGATGATAGAGCACTCAAATAACATAGATCATTACCCCTGATTGCCTCTAGAGCCATTTGAAGATGAAAGAAGGAATAAAAATTTTGTAGACAAGGAGATCCCTCCTTTTCAGGTACATCATCAAATAGAATACCTATATGAAGGCATAAAATGACTCCAAAGGTTAAAGTTCCAAGGTGGGTTGCAGTCTGGGGTTAATAAAACTTATCCATGGCCTTTTTTGTGAGTGTTTGCCAAGGTGATATTCTTGTTATATATATTATATGTGAATATGTGTGATATTCTTGTTCTATATATTATCTGTGATTCAAACCCAAGTAAGCTACTCTTGCATGTGTGATATTCTTGTTCAGTATATTATCTACAATTTGAACCCAAGTCATCAACGTGCAAGAGGAAAATTCGAACAGGTGCTGCTTTTGGTGTCTTTCATGTCTACCTCTTCCAGAGAATTATCCACAATACATCAATTTATGGATTCACATGTCTCCTGATATTTGATTATTTTTCACATTTTGAAGTGGGCACGGAGGATAGCCCTTATTTCAAGTACAAACATATTCATTGCAGGTCATAATGGGCAGTGGAGTACTAGGGACGGGCTTGTTGGGTCAATATAATTTGAAGAACAGAGTGTAATGAGATATCATATGGAAGGATGAACTACCTAAAGGTCGATGACTTATAAACTACCTGGAGAGCAAATGAAAGTGTTTATAAATTTCCCCTGCGAATATAACAACTTCTCCTTACAATGAGGCTACAAATTTATAGAAGCAAGAAAGTCCTTTGTCATAGTTAGGCTGGCATTTGAGAAATTGGTTTGATGTTGAATCAACAAGGTAGAGATGGAAACACTCAAGGAAACAAAAGTTGGGAGAAAAGTAAAACAAAATGTGTACAAACATTAATCTCTTATAGCTTGAAAAAAGTGGTAAAAGATTAATCTCTCCTACCTTGACAAAACTGGTGGTTAAGATCAACACATCCAAGAATTTTGTTGTGTAATATTATCAAAACTAATAGAAGGATATGAAAGATTGTACAGTAAGAACCTTGACAAAAGCAACCACTGAAACTTGCAACATTGTTTGGAGGAAGAGAAAATTATGTTTCTTTTTTCCAAACATGTATGTTAGTATATTACAGTTTAATGAATATGTTTTCCTATTATCATATATGGTTTCATACTTTAACAAAACAGTTGCCAAGACTTCACAATGTTTTATTATTCAGTGAAAGATTTGCCAAGATCTTACAAGACTTTATAATTCAGTGAAAGATTCACCATGATTTTACAAGATAATATAATTTGGTGAGAGATTCACCAAAAAAATTATATATACATATTATATTATTGATAAAATTGCCTCCCAGTTTTCCTATGTATCATGGGGATTCACCCATTTATTATACATATAATTTAGGGTGGTTCTTAAAATTTTCCCTATGGAGGACAACAAAGATGCAGATAAGATTCAAGAGTTGAGTTATGAATGGTGACATCCTCTTAAGGAATGGATGAGTGAATCTTCACTATAGGCTTCCTTGGCCATTCTAGAACTTCCTCCATAAAAGCGGGAGATAGATGAGAAGATAGGTTGGGGACACGATGCACAGATTTCTCAACTTTGCAATCATCGTAAGGGGGAACCCACATTGAGACCCGAAAAGGAGGAGGACAAGGAACAAGCAGGATGTTGGGCTCCTCCTCTACGATCTAAGGTGCCTCATGATCTACAAGAGTTGGGGAGGAAGGGAAATCAAGAGGTTCACCGTATTGAGAACTATGAATCAAGCGTTTAAACTCTTCTCTCAAGAAGTCAAAGTTCACAAGTTGTTTAAGAATTTCATAACAAAGGTGGAGGAAGCGACCAGTAAAGTACTCAACTGATTCTTCAAGCTCCATACTTAAATTATATAATTTTTCAAGGAAATCCTAGTGGCTATACTCATCAAACGTTTTAATCATCATTTCGGCAAGCTAACTAAATGAATCGAAAGAGAAAAAGGTTAATGTGTAACACGATCATTGAGCATGACCTTCAAATGTGAGGGTGAGTAATACAGTCCAGACATCTTTGTACTCTATCTTGTGGCATAGGAAAATTTTTTAACTTGGTGCACATGCGCACAAATAGATGGTTCACCCTCATCAATAAAATTTAACTTGGATAGGTCATGGATAACTTCCATGGGGATGGTACATTTAAACTTTGTAGACAGACATCCTGGGATTATGATGTCAGGAAGAGCCATTTTTAAATAAGAGATTCAAATCAGACTCTATGAGCACAACTTGTCATATGGCCCTCCTTCTACTTCCATTTTGTTGATGGTGTTGGACCTGCCAACAAAGGGGATCTCCTCGATATGAAGTCCCAACTAGACCTCACACTGTTTGGTGTAGGAGTCCCATCTGATACGATGGACTAGTTGCCATTATCGTAAATATTTTCCTTAGCTCTTTTTGTTCAACACATGAAAGTGTTATGCTTGTATCTTCATAAAGCGAGGTGAGTATGCCTGGTGAGTGCGTAATGTAACTCATGTCTGAGTTCTCTTACTGTAAGGGAGAGGGTAAAAGCGAGCCTCTAGATGAGAGGAAGTAGTACCACCCAGGGAGAGACATGCGGAAACGACAAGGGCTTTTCCATCATCTAACAGAGTAGTCCGCAGTAGATGTGGTAGTCGTTAAAAATGAAGTGCAAGGGAAAACATGTACACCATCCTGTGGAGTAGTCTACACAGACAAGACAATAGTGATAAACAATACAACACATCTTCAACAATGTAAGTACTAATATAACCAAAGTAGTTCAACTATCTTAGTATAGGTTAAGAAAACATAAATTATAAATGTTTAAAGAGTAGTCTTACAAACATCCACAAAACATGCGTTAAAACGTGTTGGCATGAAACAGGCATCTAAATTAAGCAAAGGCCCCAAGACACATTTGTACACCATACATGACTAGTTTGAGTAGTGGGACAATGGAGCCACTCCTCACTCCTCAAATAATAGACTACAGACTCTTAAGGCTATGTGGGAGGAGCTAAGGTGAAAAGTCCTTACTCATACAATGGGAGGGGTATATATAGCCAAGGGTGATGCTTGACCCTTGTGACTCTTCGACTACCCTCGTGATTGTTCAACTTCCCATGACTTTTCAACTGAAATGAATCTTTGAATTTTGTGTGTGTCCATTGGACTTCACTTCACATTATATTCAGTTGCAATGGATATGGCCCATATTGTTGATGTGGTCGAGACATCTCATGACACAACTCGACATGAAAATGCTGACATGTACTCGCTGATTGTGGTGTCCATGTCAAGCTATTTCACTGTTGAATGATGGATGTAATCTTGGTGTGCTTTGTCTTCTCCTCTGCATGGCATAGTGCTACGGAGTCTTCGATGTTCTTGGTCTTTCTTGATGGTTTAATGCATGTGTTCCTTTTGCTTGTTGCGTCATATGCTTGGTACGTTTGTCCACATGCAAGCAAGACTTATAGCATGTGCACTCCTTCTTCATCCCATTCTTCACCTTGCCATGATCTACTAGCATACTTGTTCCTACAATTCACTCATGATGGGATGACATCAAATCCAAAACCTCCTAGTCTAGCATGACACATTTTTTTCCTGTTATGGGTGACAGGGAGGGAAGACAACTTCACTGAGACAGCACAAAGCACGACTCAGGATGGAATGAGGCATTCCGAGAGGAAAACCTGCACTGTTGAGAAAAACTGCTTAGTGATCACTGGGAGGTAGGATTGTGCAATGGAAGTCACCATTGTCAGCTGCAAGGTGGGACCCTGAGGGGGGCCACCTTTGTGCATTTTCAGAGGAAGGATAGAGCAGGACTGCAGAGGGGCTCTTATCCAGTTCTGCATAGTTTCCAGAGGGAAGACAAAGCATGGCTACAGAGGGACTACTAGTCATGACTACACAATTTACAGAGGGAATATAGAGCAAGGCTACATAGGGACCTGTTGAGCATGACTGTGCAATTTCTGGGAACAGTGCATCACAGGCAAGAGGGGAACTATCAGATATTTCTGTGCAATTTATGGAGATAGCGCATAGCAAGGCATCAAGGGTCAGCTGGGAAATTCTGCACAATTTCTGAAAACAGTGCAGAGCAAGGCAGTAGATGACAAGATGGGCATGTCTATGTAGTTTTGGGGAGCAGTGTAGACCCAAGTCTTAGAGTAGTGCAGAATTTTGGCATGCAAGAAGGTGGGTTGATCACTATGCTTGAGAAATACGCAGTTCAGTTCAACAGGGAGGTAGTTTCTGCGCAATTTTGGGAGGCAGAAAGCCTGATCACTTCTGAGATTGTGTAGTGCAGCTGACCTGGACAACAACCTTAAGCACTACCCAGTTACAGATAGTAGAGCAGGGTAACTAAGGCCTGAGACTATGTAGTGCAACTTAGTCGGGGTCTAATGCAAGAGGTTTGTTCAGTCGGTCATATTTTCGGGAAAATGACTAAGTTCCGAAAGCAAGTGAACTTGTGCAGATTGACATTGTGATCATACACTTAGCATATTTGATGATGGGACAACATAGACCACCATGACAACAAGATAAAACATGCCCTCGGTGAGACTACCTTAGAGCTGAGAGCGACACTTGTGATAGATCTTCAGATGACCATGACACTTGCACGACATTTCTTACAAATTTGTGTGAGTACGATAGATGTTTACATAGCGAAGATAACCCAAACACACAAAGACAAACCTTCAAACTCATCAGAATAAGATCATAAACATGACAAAGAAACCAACATGCCAAAAGATGATCATTGGTCAAATAAGCAAAAGTTGAAAAATACTTCACAAGAGCTCATGGGGTGAGCTTGAGTGTTTGCAACCATCAAAGAAAAAACCAAGGAAGGCTCAAAAATTCTGGATGCAAGACAGAATTTTGGAGGGTGTTGCAGTCGCTACAACACTTGGCGACACACAGGTTGAATACCAACTTTTCTGTTTTGGTTCATTTACAGCGCAGGGCCTTGACCTTTTGAGGAGTATTGATTCATTGTGTATATCACTTTGGCTTCCCCACTTACCCCACAGAAAGGCACAGTTCACCTTGTATCGACTTAGTTGAACACAACACAAAATTCAGCCAAATCACAGTGTTTCAAATCGGGAAGGGTAATTCAGCTTGCGAGCTTAAGATTTTCAAAGTATAAGTTTTTATCTCTAGTGTTGCTCCACTGCTAGTAGGCTTGGACAGTACCCCGATAGAATCACACAGGAACACAAACATTGCTCCACTGCTAGCAAGCCTGTACAATACTCCGGTGGAGTTGCTCGCTTCACCTCTCGGTGCAGGAAGCCCTTCTCTTCTTTTTCCTTTGTTATTTTTTGAAAGAGGATTGTGCATAGGCACTTATTTATTTTTGGGGTAGAAGAGGGATCTCGACTTATTGAGAGAAGAAGAGGTTGTTCCATTATGGAAGCATGTAAAGACCTCTGATTCAGGTTTTCTCATTTAGATTTTCCCCTTCTCCATTTCTACTAGTTGGATAAGCTTGAACACACAAAGAATAAAATTGAGTATAGGTATGAGGTTACCCAGACTAGACACGGGTTCATGATTTGGTGAAAATTTTCCTACAGACGGATCGTATTTCCCATCAAGACTTCATCAACCAGAAGTTACAACCAAGCACAAAGAAGACAAACATAGGACTAGCCAAGTGCTGCAGTGTCACAAGACTCTTTGAACTTTAGCCACATACCCATTCAAAATCTAGAACACAGGTCCAAGCACAATGCTTATTCGCGTAGTGCACACAAACGAAAAACTCAACCCAAAAGGAAAAATAAGACGAGTGGAAAGGCGTACACAACAAGGAAAAAAAAGCCAAAAGACAAGAAAGGAAAAAGGCTAAAGAAAACAGGATGAAAAACCAGAAAAAGAAAACCATGATGGACTATGAGTGCAAGATGAGTGCAAGGAAGGGAAAAATGAGATGCAACTAATCCTATTCCTATCCTAACAACTAAACGGTTGGGTTACATGAAATGAAATTTCTAGTGAAGCCATTATAGTCGCTCTCGACCTGCATCCATAAAGATACATAAGATTAAAATAGATAAAAAGTAGTGTGCAACAGAAAATACAAAAACTTGAAAAACTTGCACATGGGAAGGAAGGTCTTGCCTATGGGCAAAACGACGTGTCACAACTACCCATTACATATGCTTACGTTTATGATGGATACCATTATTCAAAAAACCTCGGAAGCCTCTTGCGAGTGTGTCATTGTCTGCACCAAGCTTCTTAGAAAGCGTGAGGAAGGATTTAAGCTTGTTACCTACAACATTGCTTACCAAGTAAGATTGTTCCAGCTATTGAGTAATTGGATCATAAAATTCCTGATGATTGTTTGGAAAGCCTCGTGATTTATGAAAGGGTGAATTTTTTATTTAACAGATGGGATCACAATGGGAATCTTGTAAGGAAAAATATGTCTAATCATTCTAAACATTCATGCCAAGACAGTACAGACCTACCGTAACCATCAACGCGGGTTGAAGTGCCTCATCTTCTTAATGGAAATCTGAAGAGGGAGATGTCAAACGGTGAAGATCAGAGAGCATGAAGAAGTTGTCATTGGATGTGTTGTTGGGAAAATGATAAGCTAAATGACAATCACCCAAGATAGAGGAATGATCAAATGATTTGGTTGAAATGTCAGATTCCCAATTTGAAATGAACAAAGACAAATTCATTTGAACAATCTTGCAAACGCTCTGAACAATGGAACCAAGTTTGTTGTGAGCTAGGCATGACAGACAAACTTCCTACAACTCGTGAAAAATTGTGCAAGTACCATGGTCATCACGAGAATGTAAGAAGGATGTCAGCACTATGAATGCGTGAAACTAGTTGGGGCATGGCAAATGAAGAGGAACTTGATTCATGTGATAGCTTCTGCGTTCATCATCACCTAGAGAGATTTCTGGTGTGATGAGAGGACAAATTTGCAGTACAAGGATTGCAAGAAGACCAAGGAGTTAATCATGAGAGGGAAAATTCAATAAGTATGATCGCGGGAAAAGACAGTCTTTGGGATAATCAACTTCACAATTCCATGACTTCATGAGAGACAGAAACTCCCAACCCGAGTTTGATGTAAGATATTTTCATGAAGATAGATGCGTTGTAATAGATTCGTGGATTCGTTCATGAGTGAAATTTTGAAAATTTGAAAGATCACACCCAGAAGACCAAAACATTGTTACACAGGGATCCACACCAAATGAAACCATGCTGATAGATGGACTGTGTGTGAGAAATCAAGTCTGACTTAGTTCAGGGGGCTTACCAAAGTCACGAGGTCCTGACATAACCATTAGCGAATTTTGAAGTACCTCGACTCCCCGGTACATCCAGAAACTTTCCAGAATTTCATAATCATATTTTGAATCTTGAACCAGATCATGCATGGCTTGAGGATGGTTGTTGTTTCTGATTTCAAAACTTCACTTAGGATGGAAGTCATCTCTGTCACATGTTGCACCATATTTTTCAGCTTCAACAACCTAACTTGAAGAGTACTCTTCATGCAAGAGAAGAGGTGATGGCGAATGGGAAGAACACTCTATTATTAGACTATTTTCAACTTTATCATGGACAACCTCACTGCCGTGTGTCAATTGAGGAGATAGCTCATCGGATGAAGAAGCAAGAGAACATGGAGTATCTCTGATGCATGTGGATGTGTTGTGAATGGTAGGACACATGGGCAAGTGAGGTGAAGAGGAAGTTTCGATATGAATATATTCTTTGACCAGAGCACATTCCAAATTTGAGTTAGAGTCTTCATGAGAAAATGGAAGATCACATGATGTGCTTGGGTGTTTTTCACAACATATGGAAGTTTGGGAATGATAACTACCCAAGACTGGGGGTTTATCAAAAGAATTAATTGTACAATATGTTCCACCGAGATTAGCAGATTGACAATCATTCAAAAATGGAGCTTTTTGTTTTGATGTGAACAATTTTGAAACGGAGAGGGAAGATTGATAGTGTGCTCACCTTTTTTATTCTCCGCATGTGTAATGTGATCACCTTGCGCCTAATCGCAATTTGAGCCAACAACTTGAGAATCAAGAGAATGCGAACAACCAGTTGGCGAAGTGGGTTGATCAAGAAAGTCATGGTATGAGTCATGGCTTATAGATGATGGAGGATGGAAAAGATGCAAATAAGATTTGAGACTTGAGATATGAACGGTGACATCCTCTTGCAGAGTGGAGTAGTGACTCTTCGCTATAGGCTTCCTGAACCATTCTGGAACTTCCTCCATAGAAGTCGGAAATAGATGAGAAGATAGGTTGGGTACATGATGTAAATATTTCTCAACTTTGCAATCATCGTAAGGGGGAGCTCACATTGAGACTGGGAAAGGAGGAGGACAAGGAACAAGCGGGATGTTGGGCTCCTCCTCTACGCTCTGAGGTGCCTCATGACCTGCAAGAGTTGGGGAGGAAGGGAAATTAGGAGGTTCACTGTATTGAGAACTATGAACCAAGCATTTAAACTCTTCTCTCAAGAAGTCAAGGTTCACAATTTGTTCAGGAATTTCCTAACAAAGGTAGAGGAAGTGATCAACAAAGTCCTCAACTGATTCTTCAGGTTCCATATTTAAATGATAGATTTTTTTCAAGGAAATCTTGGTGGCTATACTTGTCAAACATTTTAATCATCATTTTAGTAAGTTGACCAAATGAATAGATAGAGGAAAAGGTTAATGTGTAACACGAGGGTTGAGCATGACCTTCGAATGTGAGGATGAGTAATATAATTCAGACATCTTTGTACTCTATCTTGTGGCATAGCCAAAAGTTTATAACTTGGTGCACATGCACACGAAAAGATGGTTCACCCTCACCACTAAACTAACTTGGATGGGTCATGGATAACTTCCACGGGGATGGTACATACAAACTTTGTAGAAAGACATCTCAGGATTATGATGTGAGGAAGAGCCATTTTTAAATAAGAGATTCAAACCAAACTCTAGAGCACAACCTGTCATCTGGCCCTCCTTCTAGAGCCATTTTATTGATGCTGTTGGATCCGCCAACAAAGGGGATCTCCATGGTATGAAGACCCAACTAGACCTCACACCATTTGGTGTAGCAGTCCCATCTGGTTCAATGGCCCGATTACCATTATCTTAAAGATTTTCCTTAACTCTTATTGTTCAGAACATGAGAATGTTATGCTTGTATCTTGAAAAATTTAGGTGAGTATGCCTAGTGAGTGTGTAATGTAACTCATGTTTGAGTTCTCTTAGTATAAGGGAGAGGGTAAAAGTGAACCTCTAGATGAGAAGTAGTAGTACCACCCAGGGAGAGACACACACGAAAACAACAAGGGTTTGTCCAACATCTAGTGGAGTAGTCCACAACAGATGTGACCGTAGTTAAAACCAAATTGCAAGGGAAAACCCGTACACCATCCAGCAGAGTAGTCCACACGGGGATGATGGTCGTTATAGCCAAGAAAAACAAGAATGGTCTATCTAATGTCTTGCAGAGTAGTCCACACGGACGAGACAACAATGATAAACAATACAACACACCTTCAACAATGTAATTATTAAAATAACCAAAGTAGTTCAACTATCTTAGTACAGGTTAATAAAACATGCATTACAAATGTTTAAAGAAGAGTCTTGCAAACATCTACAAAACATGTGTGAAAACGTGCTGGTCGAAAGCATACTTCTAAATTAAGAAAAAGTCCCAAGACACATATGTACACCATACATCACTAGTCTCGGTAGTGGGACATTGGAGCCACTCCTCACTCCTCAAAGAACATACTACATACTCTAAAGGCTATGTGGGAGGAGCCAAGGTGAAAAGTCATTACTCATACAATGGGAGGGGTATATGTAGCCAAGGGTGATGCTTGACCCTTGTGACTTTTGGACTACCCTTGTGATTGTTCAAATTCCCATGAATTTTTAACTAACATGGCTCTTCGACTTCTATGTGCATCCATTGGACTTCACTTTACGTTACATTCAGTTGTTGAAAATGCAACAAGATGATGGATCTTAGTGAAAAGAAGTCGCCTTCACTAAGTGTGCCCGCAGGCTATTTTTGGCGCAAAGTCTATTTTTAGACATATCGATCATGGTCTATGAGTTGTAGGATGCTATTTGTGGATGATTGGTCATGTTGGTAAAAATAGATGGACCTCTATTTCTAGACATATGGGTGGAGTCTATTTTTAGACTACCAGGCTAAAAATAGAACAGTCGAATATTATTAGTTCTTAATAATATTTGGACTATAAACATTATCTTATTCTCTTGGAGCACTTCAGTTCGAGCTACATATGTGGCACATGCAACTTCCAGAAGGAAATACACTTTTATAATGGGTTAAATTGAGCTTTTGCATGGAGGACTTCAGTTAGGACTTCAGTGATTGAGTCCTGTGGAGTTGGATCAGGAGTTGATGGAGTTGTGTTCAGTTTGCCTTAGTTGAACTAGTTGTAGTTAGTCTAACTGACAAATAGACTAATGATGAGTGGTGTGAATTAGTTATTAATTAATTCACTAATTATTAACTCATAAAGCAACTAAAGAATACATCAGTTAACTCAGTGCCATGGACAGTTCAGTGGAGACAAGTATTAGAGGTGAGTGAAAGGGAAGACAGTTTGTTAGTTGTGACTATAGTTTGCATGTGATTTGCACAATCAAGTGGGATTGAGTATTTCCAATGAGGATTGCGTGGTATATCCAGGGAAATACGAGTTTGGTTCAGCCATTCTCATTCATTCTCATGCAGGATTGCGTAGTGGAGGCAGCGCAAGCTGGAGGAGATTTGAGCCAGTATTGATTCAGATCTGAGCTAGTTTGTGTGTAACAGGTGGAGATAGTACTGAGTACTTGTGAGGAGTATTGTACTATGTATTGTCTTACATTTTTATCAATCAATATAATATAAGATAGTTGGGGGTTTTCAGATTTATCTTTCCCCGGGTACATACTATGTTGATATGTCTGAATTGATGCCTCAATGTGCGCATGCGATTTGTTTCTAATATTGGCAAAATTGATGATCAACGTAGAGGAGGTTATGTATTATGCATGATTCCACAAATAGTGTATAATTAGGATAATATCTGTGAATAAGTGTCATATTATTCAAAATTTGTACATCAGTCGCAATGGATATGACCCATTATGGTGATGTGGCCGAGACAGCTCATGACACAACTCGACATGACACTGCTGACATGTATTGGTTGATTGTGGTGTCCATATCAAGTTGTCACGTTGTTGAATGATGGATGTACTCTTGGTGTGCTTTGTCTTCTCCTCCGCATTGCATAGTGTTGTTGGGTCTTCGATGGTCTCGGTCTTGCTTTGTGGCTCAATGCATGCATTCCTTTTGCTTGTTGCTTGATATGCTTGGTACGTTCGTCCAACAGCAAGAAAGTCTTCTAGCATGTGCGCTCCTTCTTCATCCCATTTTTCATCTCACCATAATCTACTAGTGTACCTGTTCTTGCAATTCACTCATGATGTGACAACATCAAATCCAAAACCTCCTAATCTAGCATGATACATTGTCTCATGTTTTCGGTGACAGGGAGGGGGGACAACTTCACTGAGACAACGCAAAGCGCAACTCAAGCTGGAATGAAGCATTCTGGGAGGAAAACCAACAATTTCATTAAAAATTGCTCATTGATTATCGGGAGGTAGGATTGTGCAATGAAAATCACCAATGTTAGCTGCAAGGTGGGACCCTGAGGGGGGCCACCTTTGCGTAATTTTTAGAGGGAGGATAGAGCGGGACTTTTGTCCATTTCTACGTAGTTTCCAGGAAGACAGAGCATGGATACAGAGGGACTGTTGTTCATGACTGCACAATTTCTAGAGGGAAGACAAAGCATGGATGCAGAGGGACTACTGGTCATGACTACACAATTTCTAGAGGGAAGATAGAGCACGGCTACAGAGGGACCTATTGAGCATGACTGGGCGATTTCTGAAAACAATGCAGGACAGGCAACAAGGGAACTCTCAGACATGTTTGCAAAATTTCCGGAGACAGTGCAGAGTAAGGCAACAAGTGTTAGCTGGGAAATTCTGTGCAATTTTTTAGAACAATGCAGAGCAAGGAAACACATGACTAGATGGGCATGTCTGCATAGTTTTGGGGAGCAGTGCAGACCCAGGTCTTAGTCCAGTGCAGGCTTCCGACAAGCAATAAAGAGGTTTGATGACTGTGCTTGAGAAACGCGCAGTTCAGTTTGAAAAGGAGGCAATTTTTGCGCAATTCTAGGAGGCAGAGAACCTGCTCACTTCTAGGATTACCCAGTGTAGCTAACCTATAGGACAACGTTAAGCACTGCACAGTTCCACGTAGCAGATGAGGGACTGAGGGTTGAGACTATGGAATTCAGCTAAGTTGGGGTTTGATGGAAGAGGGTTGTTCGGTCAGTCATATTTTGAGGAAAATGGCTAAGTGTCGAAAGCAAGTGAACTTGTGCAGACTGACATTGTGATCATACACTTAGCATATTTGACAACGAGACAACATAGACCACCATGACAACAAGACAAAACATGCCCTCGGTCAAACTATCTTAGAGCTGAGAGCGACAAGCGTGACACTTGTGATAGACCTTCGGACGACCGTGACGACACTTGCACGACAATGCTTACAACTTTGTGCATGAGTATAAGGGGTGTTTACATAGTGAACACAAATGATTTGATTAGGAATGTTAGTTTGTTCTGCTAAGATCCTCCTCAAATTATAAACAAAATGGTATTCATGAGCTTAAGGATTCATGAGTTTACTACAAGTGAAAATGAGTTTTTATGTTAATTTTATGAGCAATTTAACACAAAATAGAAATTGAACATCAACATATAAATGTACATAACATCACAACGGGAACATGATGAAGGAGTTCACCCCTCTTGGGCTACGTCTCCTTCATCCAACTTCCAATGGCTTTGGCCTCTCTATTATGCTCAAATGTGTAAAAAAATGTGTTTACAATGCTCAAATTCTTCAGTAACCTGCTTCATTGAGTCCAAAATGTCCAAAAATGGCGACCTATCCTATTTCTGCACCCAATTTGATCGAAAACTAGAGAAGTTATGACCTCTCCTAGTTTCTCCACTATTCGCTCTACAATTTTCCCAAAATTTGGCACCGAACCCCCATTTTCCGCTAACGGGCCACCAAATCTTCCGAAATCCTAATAGATTTGTCAGACAATTAATTTGGCCACCAAGGCCTAAAAATCAGAAAATAGGGTCATATGAGGGGCCATGCACCTAGGGGCTAGCCTCGACGCTGGCCCTCTCCCTCTAGCAGTCACATAAGTTGTTGGTGGTTAACGATAAGGCATTCACATGGGCGGTTATATACCCACATGGGCTGGTGGTTTTCCCTAACAGTCAAGCTCTTGCAGACATAACTATTGGTGATTAAGCACGAAGCATTCACATGTTAGCGATTAAGTCTGCGCCAACCCCAAACTTGATGACATTTAAAATTTAAGTATTGGGCGCAAACTATATGGTTAAGAATCATTTGGTTGGTTCATTAGTAACAACTCCATTTGTGTGTTGGGAGGCCGCGGGTTTGACCCCTGCTACCTCTGCTCGGTCTATGCAACAATTTTGGTGGCCTCCCGGGCTGCCACGTGGCGGCCTCTGGCTAGGCCATGTGCCAGCCCATGGTTGGCCATCATTTCAACCAATGAAGACCACAAAATTTTGACCATTTAGAATGTGCCACTTGGCACAATATAATTTTCTGAGGAACTCATTGACCAAGTCAACGTCCACATCACCTGCCTAGTCAATGCCACGTCAGTAGTACGGACTGCTGACTGGGTTGTCCATTTTTTTTAAATTCCCTTGTTTGGGGAAGTGAACATAACTTATTTCTAGAGTCATACGGAGTCTATTTCACGAAAAATGAGTTGCACCAGATTCAGGATGATGAGCACTATGTAGTCGTGTAGCTTCCACACCAATCCAACGACTTTGAAATTTGAGCCATTTTTTGAGCACCTGATCATTCCTCCCCAGTGGAAGCCTTTTGGACCCCAAAATATCACTTTCAATTGTCCAGTAGGAGAGGGTACAGTTCCCTCACCTTTCCAATCTCAATCGATCCATCACTGACTTGGAACTTGTGATCTACACGATGCTCGTCGTGCCTTTCTTTGTACTTTCCTTTTCTCTTGCACTATTTGATGTACCATTTGGAGTCATTCAATGAACTCCTTGGATTTTTCCATGTTACCATCATTAGCAACATCCTTCTTACCAAGATTATATAACATAATATGATAAAAATGGTAAACAAAATCCTCTACTTGATTCCTTTGAATCAAGCTTGAATGTACATCTTCAAAGTATGTATTTTGTTGAACATAACTTTCATGCAAAACAAAATGATACTTGAGGAAAGTAGTTATACAAACTATAGGCCTAGAAAGTACATCAACAAACTTGTTGCTTATACCTTTCTTATACCTTTTGACAAAGTGGAATAGTAGAAGAAAAATCATCCAATGAAAGTGCCTTTGTTGCTGCAAATTAATCACTACACCATTCAAAATTTCTGAATGAAATGAAATGGGCTTCCCATGTTGCATAAGGAATGGGCCCATGGCATAGTCGCATACATCAACCTCAAACTCAAATGACTTTTTAAAGTATAGAAGAGCAAGTATAAAGGCTAAATTGATATTTTGTTTCAAAGCATCAAATGCCTCTTGTTGTTTGCCTCCCCACTAGAAGACCTTTTTCACAACTGCCAAAGAATGAAAATGAGCTACAATAGAAGAAAAATTAACAAGATCTTTCCTCCAACATTGGGCTGGTCCCAAAAAACCTCTTATCCAAATGATTATCTTGAGCATTGACCAATCCATAATGACATCAATCTTGGAGAGGTCTAACTTCAGCTGACCTTCTCCAATATCATTGCCCGAATATATCAAATAAGTTTTATCCAACATATACTTTGACATATTCAATAACAAATGTTCTTGACATATGACATCAAGTATTTCTTTCTCACACATGACATGTTCATAATGAATTTTTCTAAAAATGAAAATGTCTTCCAAGTAGACTATCATGTCTAGAAATGCCTTCAATACATCTTTCTTCATATCCATGAAAGTAGTAGGAGCATGGAAAAGACCAAAAATCATAACAAGCCATTTAAACAAACCTTGCTTGGTTTTGAATATCATCTTCCATATGCCTCCTTCAACAACTATACTTTGATGAAAACCACTTCTTGAATCCCATTCAATGAAATGCTTATCATTCTTCTTGTGTTCCAAAACAATAGGTGCACCACATGGTAAAGGAGATGGTCGAATGATCCTTTTATTAAACAATCCTTGGATTTGCTTTGTTATTTCTTCACCTTCCCTTCTTAACATCCTGTGCATGTCAATGTTAGAAAGAGTACACCTTTGCTGCAATGGTATTTCACGTTGGATTATCCTCTTGGAATGAAAGCAACCGAAAAACCTCATCATCATAGTTAACAACATCAACCAAATTAGTCTTCAATTTTGAATTGCAACCATCAAATGCTTCATAATAAACATCAACATTGGGTTCAATCATAAGAAGCACTAAATTCTTTCTTTAATTCACTAGTCTTTTCATTTTCCCTGCATTAACCAATGAAAGATTTAGTTTCTTGCGATGAGCTCTCACAATATACTCCACACCATCCTTCAACAAGTGGTACTTTTTTCATGATGATAGAAGATTGCTTTCCTATCATGGAGGTAAGGACTACCCAAAACAATTCCTAATATATCAAGTGGTACAACATCTAATTCAACTTCATCAATGAAGTTTGCTGTGATTGCAAACTGAAGAATACATTTTCTTGTAACCTGTAAATTTGTGTCCTTGCATATCCAACCCAATGGATATGGCTTGGGATGTAAAATGGTTTCAAGATTAAGTTTCTTGACTAAGTCATCAGATATCAAATTAGTTTGAGACCCATTATCAAAAAGTGTGTCGATTTTTGTATGTTTTGAGATTACCCTCCCATGAAATAGTTCAATCCTTGTTTCTTCATTTGGATTACTAGTGTGACAATTCGATATACTAGTGCTAGAAATGAATTCTTTTCCTTTTATACCCATGGCTGTAATTTTAGTTTCATCACCCAAATCAAATCCCAAATCCTTTTGAATGACGACAAATGTATTTTATTTTCATTTATTGTTGAATTTATTTGGTTTCATCTCGGGATGAAGCTTCCAATGATTAGCTTCATCATGACCCTCTTCGGAACAATGTTTACATATTGTTTTCTCTCCTTCTTTCTTAATGGATGCATTTTTCTTTCCTTTGAAACCCTTTTCTTTTTCTTTAGCCTTAAATGGATTTTTACTACCTTCTTCTGGAGTGTTTTTCCCTTTTGCCTCAAGGTGAGTGGCTTGCACACACACATCATATAGATTATTGGGATTAAATATTAAGATATTATGCCTAAGGTAACTGTGTAAACCCCGTTAGTGGAAACATCAAGGATATTCATTGGATGAAATACCTTCAATTGATTGATGAAAAAGAGAGATTTCATATCATGTGTAAAAAGCATATCTACTCAGGGGTTTTGACACTTGAACTTTGGAAATGTAGGATTTAAAAACCCTAGCTAGCTAAAAGGCTTGAAATGCCTTAGGGTTTATGACAAAACCTTAGACCTAGTTTAACGTTTCCACTTAAAGAAGAAACTTGAGCCCACGCAAGGAAGGAGTGAAATCATGCTAATGATGTGGAAAAGGATGATAAAGTTGCAAGATAGATGCAATAAGGCTAATACCCAAAGGGAGCTAATACTTCCTACTGTCCTCAAAAGATAAGTATTATATATCTCTCTTCTTTGATTGCTATTATTGTTATTTTTTTATTATTAGTTAATCTCTTGTCCTTGTATCCTTTGCTTGGTCGTAATTGTTCTTACATGGCCTCCTAATGAGCAGGAATATATTGAAGGTTTCCAAGGCTCTGGAAGCAGATGAAAGCAGTGGAAGAACAAGGTAAATCACGTGACAAGAGGACTTTCCCAAAATCATATTTGTGTTGAGAGAGATTGTACTAGATGAGATATGAGCTCATAGGGAGTAGGAAGATCAACAAGTTTGAAGTATACCTGGATTGTGATGAACAAAAGTTATTGGTAACTTCTTAATGGACTTATAAGATATAGCATGCAACAAATTTCAACATAGACAAGTGCAAAGTGAAAAGTGAGAATAGAAGGTTCTCCTAGAAAGAGGGAGAGGATCATGACAAAAAGTTTGCTCCAGTTGTTAGGTATAGTTATGTTAGAAATATTGCTTTGTAAATTACACCAAATGGATATAGAGATAGTTTCTCTCAATGAAGTAATTGAGGAAGAATAAGTTCACATAGATCCACCTCAAGGCTTTGAGGTACATGAGAAGAAGTCTCATGATTGAAGAAGGCTTTGTAGAATCAAAAGTGGGCACGTTGAGCTTGGGCTTGGATTGATGGATCAAAATTGATCATACATGAATTGTCTCTGGTGAAATCAGGACTCATGTGACAAAGGGAGAAGTCAAAAATTCTTTCTTTAGCTTCAGAGGGAGTAAGCATCTCAGTTCAAGATGATGGATTGTCATTGAAATTTTCAGGCTAGATAATTGAAATGTAGTAGTTCCAAAGGGAGAAGACATAATGACTATTGTAGGATATTTCTTAGTGTGAGAGGGAGCACCCAGTCAGGATGACAGGGATGCAATTGTGGTGATAAACCCAGTAAAAGGGTTGGTGTACCAACACGGTACAGTTGGTCATGGCAAAATCAATTATAATTTGAGATTTGTCTCAAGTAGTGAAGTATAATTGCAGATTCAAATTGAGAAAAGAGTGTTGAAGATAGAAAGAGATATTCAAGATATTGCTTTAGTTTAGGCCATGCTATAATTTCTTGGATAAGCATGAATCAGACATCTGTCACACTCAATATTGCAAAGGCTGAGAATATTGCAGCTGGATTGGCAAGACGAGAAGCGCTAATTCCAGGATTCTCTTGATCAGGTGTAGATGATGACCACAATGACAGGTCAAATCACAGTGAGATCAAGTACTAAAAGAAGCAAAGTGGCTTCAATATTATTCTACAATGTAGCAATTTGTATGTATACATACATATATACATACATA
>APFE030907784.1:25000-66290 GCA_000404065.3 Pinus taeda | reverse complement strand
AAAAATATTAAAATAAACAAATAATCAAAGGATTCGTGAGGATGTTGTTGACATCAAGTATGGCAAGACCCGCTTTTCTGCTTTGACAGAGCATGCAGATAAATCTAAGCATCACATTTGCATTGAGGAGGCCCAAGTCGTTGCTAGGGTTAGTCATTTCTATCATCATAAATTGAGGGAGGCCCTAGAAATCGAAAAAAGACCCAGTAGTTTGAATAGAGACAATGGTTAGATTATTAGTAGAAGTTGTGCCCCTGTCTTGTCCTCGTAGTTTTTTAGGTTTCTTTTTGGGATTTATTTTGTTTGTTTATTTATCTATGTAGGTATTGGTGTCATTTTTATAGTATTTGTTATTGGCTTATCTTTCATTAGAGTTTATATTCTTTATCCTTAGTGTTTTCTCAATTATTTTAGCATCATATTTGTTCTTGACTCCTTTTAGTATTTTTGTTATTTGTTTAATGAGCCTTCTCCCCGTTATTTTTATTGTTGACCCTATTTTTATTTATTGATTTACTTTTCTATGAATATATATATATATATATATATATAATATAATAGATATACTATATATATATATATATATATATATATTATAATTATATATAATACTTGTGTATAATTTTTGTTTTATTTTATTATTTTCATTAATTATTTTTATTTATAAATGATCTGTTCTCAATTAGGTCTTAACTCATTTTATTATAACTTTTGACCTCCCTTGTTGTTTGAAGTCTTGACTTTTGATTTTTTGATTCTTGTTAGTTAGTTTGTTTTGTTTTTTTCCCCAAATCATTTCCCAAATTAAATTATTTAAATATTATTTTCCAAAAAACTAGCCATTTAATAAGTCGTTTACTATTTTAATATTTGTTTTTAATAATTTAATATAAATTTTAAATATTATTTTCAAAAACTAGTATTTAATATAGTGGTTTACTTAATAATATTTGTTTTTAATATATTAATAATTTAATATTCACAATTTAAATTTATTGTTGAAATATATCGTTACTTTGAAATTATGTCTCTACACTGCTCTCTATTTAAGCCTTTGCCATGGTCTGCCTTTTCATCTAGTCTTGATGATGAACCACATTTGTTGGTTCAAAACGAGTCAACCAAAAATTTCTCTTATGTGGTTTCTACCGATTTTTTTTCTTAATTCATTATGGATCACAGAAACCTGAATTTAGAAAATTAATACATATAATAAAATAAATAAAATAAAAATGATAAAAACTTAAAAAAAACAAAACAAAACATTACACAAAAAATGATTATTAAAAGAAAAAAACATTCAAAATTAAATAAATTAATTAATTAAACCTACTTAAAAAAAGCGCATAAAAATTAATATAAATCCATTAAAAAAATAATAATATTAACAAAAAAACACATATAAAAACTATTAAACATTAGGGAGGCTCGATTCTCCCTCGCCGTGGGCCTTGTTTGCCGAGGGGGTGGGTGAGGGGTGAAAATGCGCCACCCATGCCACTATATCTCCACCCACACCCACGACCAAATGGACCCACGGCAGAGAAGCCAGATTCTGAGAATCAAGCCTTCCCCTCGCCTCGTGAGGCCATATATATATATGTTTAGTGTTGTTTATATGTTTTATTATTTTATATTTATTTTAATGTTTTGTTTATTCAATTTTTATTTTAATAGTTTTTTTAAGTAAATTAAATTCTTACACAGGCCCCATATATATTATATATATATATATATTATTATATATATATTTTGTTAGTAGTTAATTTTTATTGTTTATATTATTTTAATGTTTGTCTGTTCAACTTTTTTTAATATTTTCTTTTTAAAGTAAGTCAAAATTTAAATTCTTGATTAATTTTTTTTATTGAATTTTTTTAACCTTTTTTCAATTATTTTGTTAATGTTTTTTATTATTTTTAATTTTTATTGTTTTTAACATTTTTGTTAAAGTAGTTTTTTTTTTTTTTTTTTTTTTTTTTTTTTTTTTTGGGAAAAAACTTCAATGTTATCAATTTCTTTTATATAAATTCATTAAAATATCATAAAAATTTTTTCTTTTCTTTCAAAATTTTTTTATTTTTTATTTTTTTATTTTTTATTTTTTTTATTAACATTATTATTTTTTAGTGACAATTATTCATGTAAGAAGAAGTCTTTCGCATTAATCAACATGTGATGGATTTGGTCGAAGTTTCGAACCCACTACATCTGGTTTCATCCTAAGGGACTAGATGAACACATTAGTTGTTCGAAATTCGACCATAATCCTATTCAATGCGATTTAGCCGAAAGGACTTTCTTCTACCTTATGAATTACAAAAGTTTCAGGATCTAAAATTATTTCATGTGTATTGAAGGATTTATATATATTATATATATATATATATATATATATCATAACATCAAAATATTTATTTTTATTATTATTTATTTTTGCAAAAAAAAAAATCATTATAAAAAAAAATTGCAAAGAAAAACAAAAATCACATGTTTAGAAAACTCTTGAAAAACAAACATGCTAGGATAAAAACAAGAAGAAGAATAAGACAACTTAAAAAATGGTTAAATAATCAACATTTACAAAAAAAAATTGTGCATACTAAAGACATAGGAAAATTTGAAGTGTCAAAATTATGTCTTAAAATTATTTTTTGATGCTTTTCAAAATCCGCGTGAAATTCACCAACATTTAAAAAATTATCCACAATTAATACATTAGAAAATTTAAAGTGTCGAAAATAATCCCTATAAAAGAAATGGTTGATGTTGCATCAACATTTTTCAAAATCACCATGAAAATCACCAACATTTTAAAAAAAGTTCATATTTGATACACAAGAAAATTTGAAGTGTCAAAAATATACTAAAAAGAAAAAGATGTATTCTGAATCAACACTTTTCAAAATCGGATGATTTCTGCTACCTAAAAAAAATTAGTACTTAGTATAGTCCCTATTTGACAGTTTACATTGTTAAAAGGAGCCATGTCTCCAGAGACATACACAAAGGGTTAGAGACGTTAGGCATAGAGGATATGCTGAAATGACTCATTGGCCACTACACACTCAAGTTTCTACAACACCGCATACTTCGATTTTTGTGGACTCATTATTTTTGCAAATTTGCCTCTCACCAAACTCTACTTTGTGTCAATACTTGCTTGCGCAAAGCAAACCACAACATAGGCCCAATGTGATGGGACCTGCACCAACATTAAGTAGTTTTATTTAAGGTCATCCTTCATCATGTTAACTTATAAAATATTATAAAATTTCATTTTTTACATTTTAATAATTAATACATGCAATATTAGAGTTTAACATTTTTTTTTGTGTCTATGTTGAGCCTAGGCCAGGGCCTGCACCTATATTTGATGGAAGAAGTGTTGATTACCCATAGTGGGATGATTATCACCACGATTGTGTGAGGCTCAATCGAGCCTAGATGCCCCTTGGGAAGTTTAATTCCCCAAAGTGGCTTCCATCCTTAACCCCTCCCCATGAGGTTTGAACTTATGACCTGGCAGGGACTAAACCCCACACAAATCAACTGGTCTACACCTCATGGCTCTTAAAGTTTAACATTTATTACTATATTGTTTTATTTTTAATTAATTATTTGAGAATAATGATCATTTGTTGTGCTTGTTGTGTTAAATCAACATGTGAAACATTAACATTATCATCTATTTTTATAATCCAACTCTAAATATTGATAAAATTTTGATTATCATTCTTTACCCAAATTCACATAAACATTTTCTTTCCATGGATATATGGTTATTAATTTATAACTCTAATGATTGAATTTTAAAAGGGAAAAAATATTTTAAAATTATATTTGATAATTAAAATATCTTATTTTCCCTGTATGGGGTGGAGAACGAAGATAAAAAAATGGGAAGGGGTGGTACCACCATTGTCACCCAACCCAATAGAGTGGGGAGGCATGACCACCTCCCTCCCACATTTGTCTATCACATGGTGTGGATGATCACATATCTAATCTCATTATGTTTGCATTAATGTTCTGAGGTGGTAATAAGAAGAACAATCTCGAAGGTGTTATTTCCCTAATGAAACCCGACATTGGGATAAAACTAGGTATCTACAACTCAAACTCGGTAGGGACAAGATTCTCTCTATCACATCTGAATGTTGAGAGGGAGGCTTCCTTAGGTGTAGTGCTGCTTCTCTTTCTTTAAGGGGGGAAGGGCTAGGTCCTCTTGCCCTAACCTCCCTAATTATTGTTAGTTTCAAGTGAGATTTTAGGTCAAGAGTTGATGTGGCTATGTGTTGGGGATAGGTTGATGAGTTCTTCAAGTCTTTTAGTCTGACATATTTAATTAACGCTAGGTTTTAGATATCATCAACCTCTGATAACAACAACAACGTCTCCTTTTGAGTTTGTATTACCAAGATATTAGTTTATAATTGCTAAGTTCATTTCAAGTTTTCTTCCCTTCAACTTCGTCTATGGTCTACATGCTTGGGATCTATGGCTAAGGTATTTCTAGCTGTCTTAAAGAGGTGGATCCTCCTCTAGGCCTTTCTCTCCCCTCATAGATAAGTCTATGCACCAACCACTGGTTTAGTCACTCTTCCCCCAAGGTATTCTCTGTGCCCTTTCTCTTCTTCTTTTTTTTGCTTTGACGTGTGGCTCCTTGTTCCCTCCACAATGCCTAAACAATGAGCTTGAAGTCAGAGAATCTTTTTGAGTAGGGAGGAGGATACCTCTAGGGCTCACCTTCACGCTCACTCTGCTGCTTGTCATTTTCACTTGCATACCCCACTTGAGGTCCAAGAGGAAATTCAACAAGAAACAACTGAAGTCTTGGCTCATCAAGACGAATTCACTGACATTGAATTTGTGGCTTTATGGCCTACTCAGTGTCAAATACCAACTACACCAAGGATTAACATAATCCATACTTATACACCATTGAATTGTACTAGCATATGAAAGCTCTTATGGGTAAAACCCTCCTTGAGAGGAATGAGACAAAATGAGAGACACTTCTACAATTAGATGATCTTCAAGCAAAACAATGGGACATGGCACTCAATCTGGCTTGCACATAGCCATCCTCGCTCACGAGAAAGGGCTAGCATCACTAGACACCCTAGCAGATCCAATTGAAGTGTCCCCTTCTTCATAGCATGTCCCTGATGTTTAACAATTTTTGAATACATGACTGTCTCACTTTATACAATACAACCAACGCTTTGAATTGTGTTAGTGTTTTCTGATTTCATATGCAACATTTTAGCTATTTTTGTAAATTGTCTTATAAACTAGAAATACTTAGTATTTGAAGAAGTATGAAAAACTAGATATATAATTATTTAAACTTCATCTCGTTTTCAATTAAAATCCTCAAATTTCATAATCGGTTTGGTTTCCTTAAGAACAAATCATATATATTATGCTTATAAGTTACTATTTATGATTCATATAAAAATAGTTAATATATCCCAAAAAATAAAAACAAAACAAAAAACTCTTATTTTTGTTATCATTGATTTTTTTTCTCTTTAAATTAAGTAATCAATTTTCATTGTTTTTTCCTTTAAATGAACTAATTAATTAATCATATAATTTACTCTTTTTTTGCTGAAGTAAGAGTCGTACCTTCTATTTCATTAAATCTAAAAACATCTTACATATAATACAATAGTCCCAAAGGAACTGTGGGCCAAAGAAAAAACTATTTGCTAACAGCCGAGGGCACCGAGCTAAAGGCTTAAACACTGAGCCACGGTCCCTCATAAAAACTACAATATCCACGATAAATAGACAACGCCACGACCGTTCGATCTCCCCTAAGAGATCACCGAGCTAAAGGCTTAAACATTGAGCCATGGTCCCTCATAAAAACTACAATATCCACGATAAATAGACAAAGCCACGACCGTTCGATCTCCCCTCAGAGATCACCAAGATAAAGGCTTAAACACTGAGCCATGGTCCCTCATAAAAACTACAATATCCACGATAAATAGACAAAGCCACGATCGTTCGATCTCCCCTCAGAAATCGAACGGATGAGGCTCAATCGGGCTGGAAACCATCAAACAATTTAAATTTAGTATCAGACCCGAAGAGGAACTAGGGACCAAAATAAAAGGATTTCGGGTCCGAATGGGGGGATAACCCTCAAGCATGTAGAGCACTTGAAATCCACAGATTCCCACCATGGCGTGAAACAAGCTCCGAAGATATTCTTCCCCTGGATCAGCACCATTTTCCTTAACCGTCGATCCTCCTCGCCAGATCCAACGGTAGAGGATAATAACGCAATACCTAGTAGCCCGACGATTAACCACGCAATAACCATCTTGGACCCACCAACATTCTCGCTTGTTCCTGACCGTAGATCCGTCTTGCCTGATCCAACGACCAAGGAGCATATCGCACAAGCCTAACTCCTAGATAATTACCGTGCAATGATGGTGGTATTCCTTCCCCTTCTTGTGCCATGTGTTTCTTAGTGAGTGGAATTGCTCCCAACTCCTCAAAACCGCTTCTAGTTTGAAGGGCATGTCATGGACGATAAACCACTCTGCGAGCGGTATTGCTACCACAGAAAGGAAAATGGGGGTTTTAAGGCTACTGGGAAAGCCGAAATTCTGGCCCCACGTATCATCCCATCTCCGCGGGCACATGCACCAGTGTAATATGAAAATCCATCTATCCGGCCAACCATCCAAAGAACGGTGTCCGCTCAGCAACTTCCACCTAAAACTTTTGTGTTTGTACTGTCGAGGGTTGAGGAGGCCGACAATGACCTGCATCCCCAAAATGTTCTTACTTCAGAAAAAACACTTCATAAAGAATCCAAATCAACTAGACCCCACCTCTATGTCTTTGTTTCGAAACACCATTATGTCCTCATCCGCCTGGTCATGACATTGCGCCTTTAATCTATTATGAGGCATCTCAGGCCAACTCATCGCGACCCTACTTGTGGTATAGAGCACACCTTGATTGGCCAAGATGTCTGCCAATTTATTTGTTGTCCTTCGCACATGGTTAAACCTCACAGTACGTAAGCAACAAAGATGAAGCTAAATCCTTCGAAAGACCTGGAGCTGCCTCCATTGTTTTGAGATTTTTTCCAGCTCCATGCCACAGCTGATTCTCTTGACCGCATTTATGATTAACTCTGAATCAGCCTTGACAATAACATTCTGGAGATTATCCTGCTTCAGGAATTCTAAACATTGCTCAAGAGCCATTAATTCTGCCATATTGTTAGTGGCTCTTCCCAAATGGCAATGGAAAATGAAAAGTAGACAGCCGTTTTCATCCCTTAACGCCCCTCTAAATTTAGTAATACTCGTGTTATCTTTGGAAGCCCCATCAATGTTGTATTTCAAAAAACCCTTAGGGGGAGGATGCCAATAATCTTGCTTAATACCCAGTTTCAATACCTTCCCGTCTAGTCCTTGTGGAATAAGCCCTTGCATACCCAACTTAAGAAGTATCTGGGTTTCAACTTCTGAAGGTGGATTCTTAGGGGCAATTCACACTATGGTACTTACCGTCTCCTTAAGTTGTCTTAAGATTTGCTCAAAAAGGCATTGGGAGGAAATTTTTTCATTCTTAAAGATTTTGTTGTTCCTTTCTTTCCAGACAGTCCATATTATGAAGCTTGGCATTAAAGCCCGAGCTAAGCCAAGAAATTCATAATCAGAGAAGTTGTGTCTCCAATTGGTTAGGGTATTGATAATGCTTCCTTTGTCCCTGCCTGTCTGCTGGAAAATAGTGGAAAAAGTATCCCACAACCAAGAGGTGAAAATGCAATTATTGAGAAGGTGCTCCATTGTTTCCTCTTGGGCTTCACAGAGCTGGCATCTAGAAGGACCTAGAACACCCCTCTTCCGAATGTTATCCCAAGTCAGAATTTCCTTATGATGAACCAACCACATAAAGAGTTTAATCTTCATCCATCCTTGATGTTTCCATATGTTTTGTCAAACCCTGTCCAGTACATTGGAATCCAGCTCAAGGAGTATGCGTTTTGCCTCCTTAAGATTGAAGGTGCCTTCGTTATTGTTGCCCCATCTAAGTTGGTCATGCCCCCTTGTCACTAATATTTTCCTTTGTTCCAACATTGTCAGAAGTACCTCCGCTTTGACTTTTAGTGGGTTGTCTTCCCTGTGATCCATATTCTTCCAGGTTCTCCATTTTCCTTCACGATTGGTTTGATCCCAAAAATATGTTACCTTAAATAACCCTTTGGTATCTGTTTCTTTCTTGAGGTCCAGAAGGTACTCTCTTTACAGTGTAGGTTCTTGTTGCCATCTGTCCTCCCAAAGCAATGCAAGGTTAGCATCTCTTATTTCCCATAAGCTGTTTAATTGTACTAATCCTCTATTCCCCCGGGCCTTATTCCAGATGCGTGAGCCCTTTATGATGCTAGACATCCTTATGTGATCATTATCCTGCCAAGTGCTAGCATATTTTTCTTTCCAGATACTAGCCCACTGCGCCTTTGGGTCTTTTACCCAACGCTACCATAATTTCACCCCTAAAAATTTACTTAGTGCTTCCGGATCATCCAATCCAAGACCCCCATGTTTTTTAGGTTTGCAAATCTTCTCCTAGGCTACCAAGGCCCATTTCTTTCTTTCCTCCCCCTTACCCCAAAGAAATTCTCTTTAAATGGTTCTAAAATGTTGCAAAACTCCTTTTGGAGCTAGGAGGGCTGATAGCATGAAGACGAAGGTTGATTGGAGAACAAATTTTGTGAGCACTAACCGACCAACCAAGTTTAAAGATCTAATGGTCCATTTCTTGATTTTATCCTGCATCTTATTAATCACCGTCTCCTAAATTCTTTTGTGTAGAGGTTTATCAGTTAGAGGAACTCCCAAATAATTGGAAGGAAGGACATCCCTTTGAAATCCTAAAATTCTAGAGATATTTCTCTGAATAGCAATATTGGTATTAAAGAAAAAAATCTTAGATTTGGAGAGATTAACTTCCATACCTGTAGCCATGGCAAAGTCAGACAGGATATGTTTGTACGCTAGTGCTTCTTTGATGGTGGGGATTCCCTGCAACATAGTATCATCAACAAATTGTTGATGGGTCAAAGCCTGACCAGTCTCAGAGAGTTGGAGGCCTTTCATCTTACCAACTTCTTTCGCATGCTTGATAGACCGACCTAGTCCTTCCATCACGAGGATGAAGAGAAAGGGAGAGAGCGGATCACCCTGCCTGAGGCCTCTATAAGGAGTAAAAGTCTTAGATGGAGAACCATTAACCAGAATTGGAAAGCTGGAAGAAGTTACCAAGGCCATGACCCATCTTACCCAGTTATGATCAAACCCAAAAGCAATAAGGACCCTCCTGATATAGGTCCAATTCAACTTATCGTAAGCTTTGGCTAGGTCCAATTGCATAATCATACCAGCCTTCCTATTGCGTGTCAATGAGTGCACCACCTCATGTTCCTGAATGATGTTATTGAGAATTTATCTGCCCTCCACATAACCAGATTGCTCCACAGAAACTAGAGTAGGAAGAAGTGGTTTGAGTCTATTAGCAACAACCATGGATATTATCTTATATACAACATTGCACAAGGCTATGGGTCTAAACCTGTCTAGATTCTGCGCATTGTCCTATTTGGGGATCAGGGAGATGAAGGAAGTATTGAGCACCTTCAAAATAGTTCTATTCAACCTGGAACCTTCCACTACATTCAGAATATCCTGTTTAACAATATTCCAGCAAGTTTTAAGGAAACCCACACTAAAACCATCAGGGCCTGGCGCTTTACCATTCTGAATTTCTTTGATGACCTCACTAACCTCTTCTTCTGTCACTGGCCTAGTAAGATTGAAATTATCCTCTCTAGTAACCAGTCTAGGAATATCCCCTGTTAAATCCCTGATAAAAATCTCTCTATCTGACATGGTTTCCTGTGCTATCCCATGAAAGTTCTGAACTAACACATCTTCTATATCTTCATGGGAATTAAGAAGATGACCTCCCTTGTCCATGATCAAAGAGATCCTATTATGAGAGTTATTCGCTATGGTTGATTTGTGGAAAAATCTAGTGTTACGCTCCCCTTCTTTCAGCCATTGAACTCTAGATTTCAGTCTCCAAAATATTTCCTCTTGTTTACATAAATTCTCCCAGTCTTGATGGTGTTTGGTGACTTGATCATTTCTAACTTTATCAAAGCCATCGGTGATAAGGGTTTGATTGAGTTCCCGCATTTTACCATCCACAACTTTTTTTGCTGCAAAAATATTGCCAAATTTATTCTTGTTCCAATCTTTAAGTCTGAGCTTGATGTGCTTTAGTCTTTTGTGTAGCTAGAACATTCTTGTACCCTGAATATGCAGATCTTCTGTCCACCATTTTACAATGTTGCTGATGAAATTTGGGTGGGTGAGCCAGATATTCTCAAACCCGAAAGGTCTGTTCTTGGGGGTACCAATGCCCTGAACCTCAAGTTGAACATGCCAATGGTCTGAGCCTCCAAAGGGGAGAATTCTCGCTATCATTTCCTTGTTGGTGAGCATAAGGTCCTCTGAGATTATGAATCTGTCTAACTTGGAGACTACTTGAGACTCTCCTCCTCTTTTATTATTCCAAGTAAAGAGACCATTACTCATGTCAGTATCAACAAGCTTCATATTATCTATAAAAGTTTGAAATGCTGAAGAATCTCTGCTTAAAGTTCTGGTTCCCCCTTTTTTCTCTGATAGTGGTTTGATCGTGTTGAAGTCCCCACACAAGATCCATGGTACATCTATATGTCTGTCTCTAAGCTCCATAAGAGAATCTAGAAACCCGAGTTTATCATCCATTCTTTGAGGGCCATAAACATTTGTGACCAGATAGGTATCCCTATCTCCCACCAGCTAAATAACCACTGATAAATAATTTCTAGATGCCTCAACATCTATTATGCCAATCTTTTGGGGGTTCCAAAGAGTAAGTATGCCCCCTGTTGCGTTATCTACTTTGACTTCTAGAAACTCAAATCTATTGAGCCATTTTCTGTGAATTTCTTTTATTTTTTTAATGGAACATTTGGTTTCCTAGATAAAGATCATATCTGGAGCTTCTTGTTTCAATCTATTACTAAGTATTCTTTGCTTTCTTTTACTACCTAGACCTCTGATATTCCAAGATGTGAACTGCATTATTAAAGATCGTAAAGGAGTAGCTGGTTAGATCTTTCATCTTACCTGAATCTATCATTAGCTTTCCACATTCCATCAATAATTTGTTATGCTTTTTCTTGCCTCTTTTCTTTCCTGGGTTTCTAGGTGTTAATCGAAGTGTGATTTTCATAGTTTTCACACCTTCGTTTCCCTGCCTTTCATTTTTTCCTTGCCTTTCCAGCCCTTTACCTGAGTTTTCCATAGGAACAACTGATGTACTCTATTGAACTCTTCTTATGGTAAGGAGTCTACCCCACCCATGGTCCCCTATTTCAAGAATCCTTCCAGATCTAGGTGTTCCATGTCAAGAATCTCCTGCAGTTCATGATCCTCCATTTCCATCTCACTCTGGGTCATTTCTTGGTCCATCTCCAGTTCTGCATTGCTCATCATAGTCTCTTTATGTTTATTAATATCCTATGTTTGTACATTGTCTTCTTCATTCTCCTTCTCCACTGGGCTTCCTTCCATTACCTGTTCTACTTTTGTTATCTCTTCTTCTTCTTCAAGTACTTGGAACCTATTCAGACTAGCCTGTTGCCCTTTTGTTTGATGTTGCTTTGGCCCCCTCTTGCCCCCTTTTCCTCTATGTACCACTTTGTGAAAGCCTTTAGTATCTTTCATTGTGGTCGCTTTACTTCTGTTCTATGTTTTACTAAGAGGGCACTCTCTAAATAGGTGCCCATGCTCATGGCACCTCCGACATCTAAAAGGAATATGTTCATAGTCTATTGTTTGCACCCATTCTTCATCAAATACTTCCAAGATGACCTCATCCGGTAGAGCTCTAGAGAGATCCATCTCCACACATATTCATGCAAAGGAAGTGTACTTTCCCCTTTTGGTGGCCTTAGAAGCTTTGAAAAAACGCCCTAATTTGTTTCCTATGGTAGATAACAATTCTATTTGCCAGTAATCAAGAGGTAGAGAGTAGAGTCTTACCCAGACCAGAACTGAAGTGAAAGTTTCTCACTCCGGGACAAAATTCATCATCTACGGTTGCATGTAGAGGCCTGCTACTGCATAGAAGTAGGGCCCTCCTTCAAACACCCTGTCTTTATCCTCAATATTTGTAAAGACCACAGTGAATAAACCCTTTGACCCCAGATGTAGGTCAATGCTTCCTTTTAGTTTCCAATTGTATTTAATCCATGTCTGTAAAGCCTTTTCAGTGGGCCATAATCCCATGAATTTACAAACGATAGCATATGTTCACATGTGGTCCCTATGCGCCTGTAGTGTAGGATCATTTAAGACTACTCTAGGTGTGACCTCAGCTTTGGGTTTACATGGCCCCTTTTGTGCTTTGTTTTTCACTCCCTGTTCCTTATCTTCTTCCTCATTTTCTTTATTGCTATTATTCTCCCTTGGCTTGTTTAAGTCTTGCTCCTCTTCCGTGTTCCTTATCCCTTCACCTGAAAGACCTCTGACACTCTCTATTGGTTTCTTACCTCGACTAGCCATTGCCTGCCTGTAGGAGGGAGTGGAGCTCCCTCCTTTGCCCCCTTCCATGGAGTTCAACACCTACAGATGCCTGAAAACCCTAGCTCTTCGACCCCAGAGCTCTATCCACTCAGTCTAGTCGAGGTTATGAAACTTCATCATATAATTTACTTTTGATTATGGTAAGATTTTTAATAATAATAATAATATCCATTTTTAAGGTCACAGCCAAGCCAGACACCAAATTGGTGTATGAGACCCCCTTGTTTGTGGGACAAGGGACCCACTCCACGCAGCGATTTGACTGCTAAGTCCTAAAACGAAGGCATACAACTCTACCCCCCGGTTTTGAACCTGGAATCTTAAGAGAGAAAACCATGCTCTTAAACCATAGGCCCACTCAAGCGTTTTGCAGCCAAGTTGCATTGTAAATCGTTTTATAATAAAAAAAAATTGAATTTTCAAATTAGTTTTAAAAATCTAAGTATATTTTATAAAAAATTTTGAAAAAAATAAATATTAAGTTAAATTATTTTTGAAAATTAAAATAAAATCAATTTTTTTTTAAATTTGAGTTTTTATTTTCTTTTTGGTTTATATAGACAAATGACTATTATTGGGTTTAAAAAAAAAAAAAAAAAATTTCTATATGCAAGTGTTATAATAGTGCACACATCAAATCTCAATATTTATGAAAATTCGATTTTTATGTAAGTGTGTCATTAATTGTCTTGTGTTTTATTCAAATCTCGACTAAATGGGTATTGATTTGATATTTAATTTTTTAACGAGCAATCTTTAAGTGTGACTTTTTGGAAAAATTTCAATCCAATTTGTCTAGAATCTGGCAGAGATTCATTGACATTGACATTACAGGTTTGACAGATGATCTCTTCCCAATCCAAGTGCGTGTTGAATTCATATATGCATCAAAACACCAATGTAAACAACACAAATCAAAATTTGACCACAAAATTTTTTGTCGGATTCCAACCAGAAATCTATTGGAAACTCCAAAAAATCAACTTAAAACTACTCCATTTTTTAAAACATATGTTACGTTAGACATAAAAGATATTTACTCTATTTTCCCATTGCCATCTATGTGGTCATTTATGTCCTTTCTATATGGGTTGTGGTAACTCTCATTAGTACTATAATTGATTTATTTTGCACTCATTATAGTGTTAGGTTTAGCTTTAAAGGATCTCTCTGTATAAGAATAATTGTAAGTGTAATTTTCAACTTTTAAATATTTTTAGTTTTATTTGGTTATTATTATTATTTTCAATTTTTTATATTATTAAAAGGGTGATAAGTTTTTAGAAAAACATGTAATGTGTTTGGATTTTATATATATATAATTTCTTAGTATAATAAATTAATATTTATTTTTAATTTAAAATGCACAAATATTATATGAATAATTTAGTTTTATTGTTATAATTAATTTTCAACTTTTTTATTATTAAGGGTATAAGTTTTTAGAAAAACATGTAATTGTGTTTGATTTATATATATAATATATTCTTAGTATAATAAATTTAATATTTATTTTATTTTAAAATGCTACAAATATTAATGTATATTTTTATTAAAAAAAAAATGTATAAATTTAATTTTAATTAAAATATTAAGCTCTTCTTTTATCATAATATAAATATTTAAAATAAACAAATTTAAACAAAAATTTAAAACAACACTATTAAACCAAAATTATATTATAATTCATTAAATATATTTAATGTTATATATAATTTTTTTTTTTATTTTTTTATTTTATTTTTTTATTTTTTTTTAATTATGATGTTTCTTTATTTTTTATTTTAATAGCTTTAAATTATGTAATTTATAAATTGTGAAAGTAATTTTAAATAACCAATTTTTAATAGAATAAATAATATATATTTTCTTTTTTTTTTAAGTTGAGTATGGCCTTTTCTATTAACAAATAAACAGTATTTACAAAATTCTGGTGGTCTCACCCCGCCCCGAGGGGAAACCGGGTCTCTTGACCACACGACAGTTTTCCAAACAGGTCACAAGTTCAAATATCCAAAATTTAGCAAAACATACAGCATTTCCAGAGGCTAAAACAAAAACTAAACTGCTACCTCGATCCTACGATCAATATAAATGACAGCTAGAGCATTCGTGCCTTCAGTGAAACAGCAGAAACAAAACAAAATGCGAGAGCAAATAGGGAACACTGGAGTGCTACTTATCCGGCGTCGCTTGCGGGACTGCTTCCTTTTTGACCAGCAAACCGCTTGCCACAAGCTGTTGCTGCAGATCTTCCAACCTTTTTTCCTGCAGCAGCATGGTGATGACAATGTCTTTCAGTTCCTTTTTCACATTTGGCAGGTTCTGAGCCATCTCCGCCATCTCGTTGGCGACCTGTTCTAAGGCTTTTGCCATAAGCCTTTTAATGACCCAATATAAGTGGAGAGATTGCTTATAGAGGGTCATTCTCCCTCTGGTATGTCCAGGGTCGGGCATGATGGCACTCCATTCTTCCATCTCATCTTCAGAAGGAGCCTGAATTGCTTCCTCTTCCCAGTGTTGCATGATTCTTCTGACTTTGGGATTGGAATTCTCTCTATAATCCCGCTCTGCTATTCTAATTCTATCTGCAACTGTTTGTCTGGTTTGCCGATCGCCGTTACCCTCATCCGGTTTAGAATCCGCCTCCGAGGTTGGGCTGCACTGCCTCCCTCTCCTTCCTCTTCTCGCAGCCGGGTCTCTTCTTCGGCGACCTCCGCGGCCTCGTTGACCTCTACCGCCTCTGCCTCTGCCGCGCAGGCCACCCCTGCCTCCGCCTGTGGAACGACCTGCACCCTCCTCTGCATGCTCCCTATCCTCTTCTGGTAGGCGTTTCCAGCGCCTATTCCATAGATCTTCGGCCTGAATTTCATGTTGTTCGTCGTTTTCCTCCTCAGAAATCTCCAGAGCCTGTCTATTTTGATTCCTTGCCTCCTCCATTTTTTGTTTACCCTTCCTGTCAGCTACAGGATTGTGATGATCGGCAGGCTCCCCCCTGCGCGTCCCAAGTCGCGCTCTCCCGCTTCCTGCCACCTCCATTTGTCTCCGGCCTCTGCAAGCTTCACCACCTTCCTGCCTAACAATATCCTCAAGACTGCAGCAATACCCAGGGGACCGGTCTACAGGTGTCATGCATGCTTCATAAGCAGAAGCCCATCGCCTGCCTTCGCTCTTTAAGGGCCTCTGAGCTGTGGTATCATTACCCGGGTCGTGGGTCCAGACGTTTCCAAGCCCCATCTGAAGCCACCTCCTCCACGCCGTCATTCCATCCTGTCCCGTAGACAGACCACCTGCTCGTCTGATCCAAGCGTCTGCAGACTCCCTCTGCTAGCCGTTCCACCTTCCTATTGCAGTCATAGCATGATCATTATCGCCAGTGGCCAAGTACGTGCGCCACCGAAACATCCCCATCCTTTTTTCCCACTTATCCAGCCCGATCGAACAAAATAATATATATTTTCAAAGATAAACAAAATATTCATTTTGTATTCAAAGATGTATAAAATCAAAATTGCATTTTTAATATACACAATATATATTTATTGTTTAATTTCATGTTATGATATCCAGAATTGTAATAATGTAAATAATTATTTTAATATTCCATGTTTTTTTAATATATTAATTTTATATTATAATATCTCATAATTATTCTCATGAAATTATTGCCATAAATTATTTATAATTATTCTTATGAAATTATTACCATCAATTACTTTTTTCATAAAATATAATTAATAAATCACAACACTACCTAGATTGGTTTTATATAAAATTAATTTTTATTATTTAAAATGTAAATATAAAATAGGGATAGGTTGACTTTTTGAATTAAATTGATTATTTAAAAAAATAATAATTGAATTGAAAATATAAAATTTTTATGATTTGAATAAACAAATTTCTGTCACCCAAGTTGTTCAATAACTAAACTTAAAAAGCAAATAAAATTATTTCTTAAACAAAAACTTCACTACTAAGCCTCCACAGAGCTTTGAACGTCTCACAAAAAGGCATCAGTGCCTATTATCCAACGAGCTGAAAAGTTTAGAATCCCCGGATCCAAAGAATAGAAGTCTTCCATGACACGAAAGTTCAAATCTTCGACGCACGACCAAACAGAAATTGAATCCAACCGTAAAAGCTTTGGATCTGATACCTCGGATGTACAGAGGTCAGTGATTTGCCCTCTTTATCGAGTACCCAGTTCAGGTTCAGGGAGTGCTACACCATTCTCTTCTGTGCTCTGTTATTGCTCATTAACGTCACTAACAATAAGAAGCCAGGGGGAGGTGAAGGTGCTCCGGGTGGGAAGAATCTGGAGAGAATGGCGGCAGCAGCAGCAGGAGCGACATCATTGTGGTGGGATACGGAGAGCTGCTCCTTGCCTTCTTACGTCAATCCTTACGTCGTGGTTTCCATGGCCTCGGCTTTACTCCGCAATTTTAACATTGTCACTTCCATGGTTAATGCCGGAAGAGGCTGCAGCTCCCTTGATGACCATCACTTCTCTGCCTATGCATTCTTCAAAGAGACAGAGACGGAGCTTCACCAGACGCTTATCAACTCTGGAATCCGACTACACCAACTCCCTCCCGGTCAGCACATTCATTGCGCCAGCTTTTATTACTCTTTCTTTCATTAGACCCGCATCAAATTATTGATTTTCTTCTCCCTAGGGTTTAATTCATCTGTAAATCCATTTTATTTGTGCTCCCCCCTTAATTAATCCGGGTGCCTCCATGCAATATAAGGATGGATGCAAATTCTAATCACGAGTTATGGCCAAGGCTTATCCACCCATGTACCCATTAGTTGCTTTGTTTTGGCAATTCATATGGTTTTCCCTTGTTGGCTATCTTCTGACTTGCCGGTACTTGTTCAGCAAATGGCATTAGCTCGCTTGAATTAAATCATGTTCGAATTAAGTTTCCCTTTCATTTCTGCTGTTGCATAACTTGTACCTCTACATCTCTTTTTCGTTTCAGGCCTTTTTAGGGGTGGCATTACATTGATTTGAAGTTTTTCTTCAATTGTTGCCCGCGTTTGTGAATTGTGATAATCTATTAAATTGGTGCTGAGATTGATTTTAGGTTATGAATAACAGGCAAGACTAGTAATGAAATGGAGAAAGTCATGATGGCGGATGTTCTTCTGTGGGCGATGGATACGCCACCACCGGCCAATATTATCATCATCGTTGGGAGCGTGGATTTGTGTTACGTGATTCAGAAGCTCCGGCAGAGATCTTATAATGTTTTCTTGGTCTGCCAGTCTATGAGTATAATGCCACAAGGCATGTTGGGTGGGGTTAATAATTGTTTGGGATGGTTATCTTTTCTCAGGTCATTACAGAATGAACATCACCAACCACACGTTCCGGGAGGAATTAGTGTCTATGATCACACTTTATCTAATACTGCCTTTCCTGCTGCTTCAAACTCTATTAGCAATAGAGCGATGGAAGATTCAAATACTGCATCCTATTTCAATTACAGTCAGGAGAATTTATTCTGTCTGCAAACCCCCCTCAGTGGTGGACGGGATAGTACATGCTTTCTTCCATTAGATGAAACGGCCGGCAGTAGCCCAGTGCTGACAGAGCCTGGTTTCCATGGGCATTGTATTAGTACAGAGAAACCTAGGAGCCCTGTATCTTCCGCATCATCTATAGAAAATAAGGGATTGGGTTTATTGGAGGAATTCAAAGCGTGGCTGGCCGGAGTTGTCAACGGCATCGAACATGCAGAAAACGGATACAATATTTCTCACATTCACATGGATTTCGAGAAAGCAACCCGAAAGATTCTGGATAAGGAGTTGCTGGGAGTTTCAAATATCAGAAATCTTGTAGATGAATGCAAGGATATTGCAGTGCTCAAGGAAGTTAGGCAAGGATGCCATTTTGCTTTCCCTCCTGAGCTGAGTACACAGAGAAACCTAATGTCTTCAGCAGGTGGATTGAATCGAAATCCAAGTCCAGAAGTTAAACCGAAAGTGAAAACAGACCCAAAACTAAAACAAAAAGCTTCTGCAGAGGACTTTAGGGAATTCATCTCCCAAATGCTGCTGGCTGGTGAATTCTCACAGGGGTTTGTGTTGGGCCGTCTGCGTCATAAATTTGAAGAGCAGACTGGAAAGGTTCTTGATGTCAAGCATCTTGGATACAAAAACCTGTCTAAACTTGTTGCATCATACAGTCACCTTCTAACGGTGGACAATGCGGAAGTCAGACAAATATTTCCCTCAGGCTTTGTCAGCGAAGCGAAAGTAGAAACGGACTGCCTTTCGAGTGGTGGAAGTGGCAAGGAACTGTTAAAAAACAGGGCTTGGGAGGAAACTGTATTTAACAAACAATTGCCTTACATGAACTCTGAAAGTGAATGGCTACCATCTGTGACTACTGGCTTACAGGCATCAGTGAGCTTTAGTCCTTATAGAGAAACAAATAGTCCTGCTTTCCAAGAGTATTATAACATCAAGTCAGATTCCTCAACCACTTCTGGAGGATCTCAAGTTAGTGAAAGGGAGGGCCATTCTTCTAATACAATTAGCGACACAGCGTCGTTCCATGGGGAATTAAAAGGATCTGAATTTATCAAGCAACATGTGTCCACTCTTCAGTGGCAGAGCAATGATCCCATTGAGGACTCAGTTACTGCCAAATGCCTAATGGCAGAAACCATGCAAAACATGACGCTAATGAAGGAAAATGCAATTTTTTGCGGAGAACCCAGTATTTATGCATGCACACTGGGTCTTCCAGATTGGAATTCTCCACGGTCTGAGTCTTCCAGTTCAGAAACACAAGCAAGTCATAACAGCCGTCTTGCTGATCCACTTCACAGCAGGAGCAGGGGAGAAAGTAGCACTTTTTGTGTAGAAGACTTGAGGTATGGGATAAGATTCGATTGCAAACAAAATGAGGTAACTACACAGAATAATAACCCCTTGTCTTCAACAGGTCGAGTGAATTGTAATCTGAGTCCAGAATTTAAACCCAAAGCAGAAACATACCCAAAACTAAAACAAAAAGCTTCTGCAGAGGAATTCAGGGAATTTATCAACCAAATGCTGCTGGCTGGTGAATTCTCACAGGGTTTCCTCTTGAGCGATCTACGTCCTAAATTTGAAGAGCAGACAGGAAAGGTTCTTGATGTCAAGCATCTTGGATACAAAAATTTGTCTAAACTTGTTGCATCATACAGTCACCTTCTATCTGTGGAAAATGCTGGCACTACATTCAGTCGAATATTTCCGACAGGCTTTGTCAGTGAAGCTGTGCCCAGCAATCCTAATAATACAGCAAGCAAAGTAACCCCCATGAACACCAACCTTGATCCCACTAAACTGAAAGCAAAAGTAGAAGCAGACTGCCCTTCGAGTGGTGTAAGTGGCAAGGAATTGTTACAAAACAGGGCTTGGGAGGATCATATATTTAACAAACAATTTCCTTCCATGAACTCTGAAAGTCAATGTTTAACATCCATGCCTACTGGCCCACGGGCATCAGTGAGCTTTAGCCCTTACAGAGAAGCAAATGGTCCTGCCTTCCAAGAGTGTATTGGCATCAAGTCAAATTCCTCAAACACTCCCGGAGGATCTCAAGTTAGTGAAAGGGAGGGCCAATCACCTGATACAATCAGTGACATGATATCCTTACACAGAGAACTAGAAGGATCTGATTTTGTCAAGCAACGCGTCTCCACTCTTCAGTTGGAGAATAATGACCCCATTGAGGACTTGGTCAATATCGAATGCCCAGTGGTAGAAGCCATGCAAAACATGAGTCTAAAGAAGGAAAATGCAATTTTTTGTGGAGAACACAGTATTCGTGCATGCACTCTAGAGCTTTCAGACTGGAATCCTCCACTGTCTGAGTTTCCCAGCGCAGAACCACATGCAGGTTGTAACAGCCCTCCTGCTGATCCACTTCAAAGAAGGAGCAGGGTAGAAAGTAGTGCTTTTTGTGCAGAAGACTTGAGATATGGGATAAAATTGGATTGCAAACAAAATGAGCTAAATTCACAGGAGAACCCCGTGTCTTCACCAGGTGGAGTGAATCAAAATACAAGTTCAGAATTCAAACTGAAAGCAGAAGCAGACCCAAAACTAAAACAAAAAGCTTCTGCGGAGGACTTCAGGGAGTTTATCAACCAAATGCTGTTGGATGGTGAATTCTCACAGGGTTTCCTGTTGGGCCATCTACGTCGTAAATTTGAAGATCAGTCAGGAAAGGTTCTTGATGTCAAGCATCTTGGATACAAAAAGCTGTCTAAGCTTCTTGCATCATACAGTCACCTTCTATCAGTGGACAATGCTGACACTAGATCCAGTCGAATATTTCCGACAGGCTTTGTCAGCGAAGCTGTGCCCAACAATCCTAATTCCAATACAACAAGCAAAGCAATCTCCATGAACATCAGCCATGATCCCACTGAACTGAAAGCAAAAGTAGAAGCAGACTGCACTTCAAGTGCTGTAAGTGGCAAGGAATTGTTAGAAAACAGGGCTTGGGAGGAAAATATATTTAACAAACAATTGCCTTACATGAACTCTGCAAGTGAATGTTTACAATCTATGACTACTGGCCCATGGGCATCAGTGAGCTTTAGCCCTTATGGAAAAGCAAATGGTCCTGCCTTCCAAGAGTATAATAACATCAAGTCAGATTCCTTAAGCACTCCTGGAGGATCTCAAGTTAGTGAAAGGGAGGGCCAATCTTCTAATACAATCACTGACATGATGTCCTTCCATGGAGAACTAGAAGGATCTGATTTTATGAAGCAACATGTCTCACTCTCCACTCTTCAGCTGGAGAACAATGACCCCATTGAGAACTTGGGCAATGCCAAATGCCCAGTGGTAGAAGCCATGCAAAACATGAACCTAAGGAAGGAAAATGCAATTTTTTGTGGAGAAACTAGTATTCATGCATGCACACTAGGGCTTCCAAATTGGAATCCTCCACTTTCTGAGTCTCCCAACTCAGAACCACATGCAGGTTGTAACAGCCCTCTTGTTGATCCACTTCAGAGTAGGAGCAGGGCAGAAAGTAGTACTTTTTGTGCAGAAGACTTGAGATATGGGATAAGATTGGATTGCATACAAAATGAGCTAAATACACAGGAGAGCCTGGTGTCTTCACTGGGTGGAGTGAATCTAAATCCAACCTCAGAATCTAAACCCATAGTGGAAACAGACACAAAACTAAAACAAAAAGCTTCTGCAGAGGACTTCAAGGAATTTATCAACCAGATGTTGCTGGCTGGTGAATTCTCACAGGGTTTTGTGTTGGGCCGTCTACGTCATAAATTTGAAGAGAAGACAGGAAAGGTTCTCGATGTCAAGCATCTTGGACACAAAAAGCTGTCTCAACTTGTTGCGTCATATAGTCACCTTCTATCAGTGGATAATGCTGGCACTGAATTCAGTCAAATATTTCCTGCAGGTTTTGTTGGTGAAGCAGTGCCCAGTAATCATAATTCCAATACAACAAGCAAAGTAACCTCCATGAACACCAACCACGATCCCATCAAACTGAAGGCAAAAGTAGAAGAGGAATGCCCTTCAAGTGGTGTAAGTGGCAAAGAATTGTTAGAAAACAGAGCTTGCGATGAAAATATCTATATCCAACAGTTCCCTTACATGAGCTCTGAAAATGAATGGCTTCCAGATATGACTACTGGATCACAGCCACTAGCAAATTTTAGCCCTAGACAAGCAGATAGTCCTGCTTTTCGAGAGTGTGACATCAAGTCAAATTTGGCAAGCACTCCTGGAGTATTTCAAATTGGTGAATGGGAGGGTCAGTCTTCCACCACAATCAGTGAGACAGCATTTTTTCATGGTGAACAATCTGATTGTATCAACCTTGTTTTGGCGCAAAGGGATGACAATATCCCCATTGAGGAACCAGTCAATGCCAAAAGCCTGATAGCAGAAGACATGGAAAACAGGAGGCAGATGATAGAAAATACAAGTTTTTATCGAGAGCCCAGTATTCTTTCTTGCACAAGGCTTCCAGACTGGATTCTTCCACCGTATGGCTCTCCCAGCTCAGAACCACAAGTGGGTTGTATCAGTCCTCATGCTCCAATGCAAAGCAAGGTAGAAAGTAATGCCGTTTGTACAGAAGACTCGAGGGATAGCATAAGATTGGATTGCAAACAAAATGAGCAAAATAGAAAGAGTGGAGGGGATGAAGAGAGGAGTATTCGTATGACTAGTGCTGTTTCTTCGGCAGGATCAATCATTCAAGTTGCTGGAAGAGGTATGCTTTTGTCTCTCTCTAGTTCACAATAGAGCTTGCGAACTGATATGAAAGTATTACCTACCAAACAGGGTTTAATCTTGTTTGAATTGGACTGTGTAGGGCTAAAGAGCATCTGTGAGCTTACAATGTGGAGAAAGAATCGTTGAAATGAGAAACAGGTTATGAATTCACAAGAAAACTTGCCTTCTGATATGAAAGGAGTATTACAAATACCAATTCAGGGTTTAATCTTGTTTGAATTGCTGGACTCTGCAGGGCTAAAGAGCATTTGCGAACTCACAATGTGGAGAAAGAGTCGTTGAAATGTTTAAACAGGTTATGAATGGAATTCAGACTCAATTATCAGTTGAATGTATCCATGGTTATTATATTCAGAAGTAAAATGCTTTATCAGGTGCAATCCAGTGCTTGTGGATGCCAATATAGTAGAACAAGGTACACTGTTGTAAAAACCAAAAACAAGGCATTTCAAAAATGAAGGAGAACAAAAACAATGGATATGCCTTGGGTGCTAAACACAATGTCTATGAAATGATTGAAATATTTTGCTGAATTCTAATCATTGTTTTGTTGTTACTAAGAATATTTCTTTTCACATGGAAATATCTATCTCACTTGACAGGCCAGAGATGAATAACTCCATGAATTAAAAAACTTTATTAATGTGAGTGATACCTAAATACATTGAGAAGTGACCTTCAGTTTCATCTTCCAAGAGGTTCAAATAATTCCTCTTCACTTACGACTCTTCATTTTGCTCCTAAATTAAAATTTACAATACACCATATAATCTGAAGGATTAGGCATCTAACATTTCACCCCTTAATCCGCAGGGGTATTTGTAAGTCCAAGTATCTTTTTAAAATTTTCAAACTTTCTCTGATAAGTGCTTTAGTGAAGATGCCTACAATTTGTTCACTTATGGAACTATGTATCAACTGAATGGTCTTGGCCTGTACGTGATGTGGAATCAGATGGTACGCTTTGTTTAATCATGGAATCTATGATTCTTGGCCAATTTGATTGCAGAATTGTTATCAATCAAAAAGGAGTAGCCTTTACTTGTTTCTCTTGCAAATCATCTAGTATCTTCCAGAGCGACACGATCTCCTTTGTTGCTTCTATAGCAGCCACATATTCTTTGTCTGTAATGAAATGCGCTAGAACAAACTGTTTGCATGATTTCTAAGAGATAGCCATTGATCCAAGACTCATTAGGTATCTTGAAGTAGACACTCAATTCTCCTTATCCCATTAAAGTTTGAATCTGTGTCCAACTAGTTTGAAGTCCTACACCTTAGAGTATTTCAGTTCAAAGTCTTGAGTCACTTCATGTACCTTAGAACTCTCTTTGCAGCGCACCAATGTATTTTGACAAGGTTTTTACATGAACCTAGAATGGATTGCAATTGCAAATAAAATATCAGGTTTGACAATAATAAGGTAGATAAGACTCCCCACAAGGTGCCTTTATATAGTGACTAGTTGCATCCTCAAATTCATTCCCTTCTTTTGATGTTAGTTTCAAATTTTGCTTTATTGGAGTAGAGAGAGGATTACAATCACTTTCAACAACTCTCCAATGCACTTCATTAGGAGATGAATACATACTTTAGATCCTGAATTACTTCAATACCCAAGTAGTAGTGAAGAAATCCTATGTTTCTCATCTCAAAACCAATTTTCAATTCTTTCTTAATGGATGCAATATAGGTTTCATTGTTCCGTGTTATCAAAGATTATCCACATTTACTACAAGATATACAACAATTCTACCAATTTTCTTGGCAAACAAAGTTGCATCATCAAGATTAAAATGTTCGAAATTGATCTTCAAATGATGCTTAGTTAGCTTCTCATATTATATGTGAGGTGCTTGCTTTAGGCCATAAAAGACTTGATGAGCTTGAATACCTTCTGTTCTCTACCCTTCACAACAACAATCCTTCTTATCAAGACATTTAGACATTCTCTTTCAAGTCTCCATTCGTGAAGGTTGCCATCACGTTGATGTGATGTATCATCCACCTATTCTATGTTGCCAAAGCCAGTGATGCATGAATTATAGCCCATTTTATTGTGAGGAAAAAGTCTCCTCATAGTCTATGTCTTCTTTTTGTGCATGTTCTTTGGCCACAAGTCTTGCCTTATTCATGTCAAATGAGCCATCTAATTTGTACTTGTTTTTGTAGACCCACCTACTGCCAATTGGTTTGGTTTTAAATGGAAGATTCACCAACTTCCATGTTCCATTCTTGATGAGAACAACATATTACTATATGGGTTCTTTCCACTCATCATGAAAAACAACTTCTTCAAAGGAAGTTGACTCAATGTTAGTAGATAAATTCAATTCACAATCAAATGAAACATGCTCGTCATTTACATTATTTGTGTCTGAATTATCTACAACGCCTCCATCTTGCCTTGATGAGCTTCTAGTTCTTGTCTTTCCAACCTTATCAACATGAACACTTTCAAGTGTTTTTATGAGTCACTTTGGAAATTTTTGTGATGGTCTAGATTGCTTCATTGATTGAAATGGTATTGTATTCCCATCAAGATTAAACCTTTCAATCTTCTTAATCACAGCATCTAGTTGGACTCCTTGTTCTAATGAAGTGACTCGATTTTTTTCACGAGGGGGAGATACACTGCAAAAGCAGATTTCAAAGATTGATCAAGATAGGAACCCCCTTTCAAGATGTAGAATCCCATCATCAAACTTATGATATATCTTTATGCAGGTGAATCTATCTAGATGATCAAGCTATTGCTCAACAGTCTTGTTATTCTTGGTTGAGTAAAAAAAATCACATCTCTGGAAAGAATGATCTTCTTGTTACCTCTTTGTAAAGATAATATTGAATCCTTACAAGTTTGTTTCTTTGCTCCTTAGGAACTATATAACACCCCATTTTATAATTGTAAACATGACTTTTATTGCTAGAGGTGCCAACATGGATATTTTGATACCTTTTGAATTATGTAAATGTGTTTTATTTTAAAATATTGCTACAGCTGAGTAAAAGGGGAATGCCTGCACAGATCTGATGCCATAAAGCTGTGAGGGGAATTGAACAATCTATTACGAGAAGAAATATCTTTCCCATAATTAATTGCCCAATTTTCTCATTTTCCGAGAGATTAGTGAAGAGGAAATTGGTAGTTGGACTACGAGCTTCCCACTGTTATCTTTCCCATAATTAATTGCCCAATTGCCCCATTTTCCCAGAGATTAGTGAAGAGGGAATTGGTACTTGAACTACCAGCTTCCCACTGTTATGAGAATAAAGGGAAGTGGGACGGGAGTATCTCGAAAGTATGGGCAAAGAACCCTTTTGAAGAATTTTGACCCACGAAATTTTGATTTTGACCACTAAATCTTGGCCCAAAAGGCAAAGAATGGAGTATTCTCATGGGCAGAGAAGAGGGGGTGCACACGGACGGGTCTAGGGACGAAATCTGGGTGAGAATTTGTGCCAAAAACCCTTATGTATTCCCCGTTCGAAGAAATCAAGCATAAGAGTCTTTACCCCAAGCTAGAAAACAGGGCTATGCATTTATAGGTGTCTAGCTGAGTGAGCATGAGGGTGCCGAGAAGGGAGGGTGTTGAGGGACTGCTGGGATAGAGAAAGACCTCCCTTTTGTTGTGCAAACTAGTTGTGGTGACCATTGTGACTTTGAGCATTCTCCCTTATTGAGTGTTTTGAAAGAAGATAGCTTGTTGATCTCTAAATATGAATGAGATTTTCTTTTATATTTCTAACTATGTCGATTAATCGAATTCTCCCCTTATGACATCATAATCTGGCTCGGGGTAGCCAACTATAAAGGAAATTAATGTATTCTCCCCTTATGACATCATAATCTGGCTTGGGGTAGCCAACTATAAAGGAAATTAATGTATAATTGAGTCTATGGTTGGGTGGAGAGTGGTTTACCCTTCTCTAATCTTTGAAAAATATTAAATCAACTTAGATATGTGTATTTATATTTCAAATCTGTAATTTGTTATCTACTTTGAAGTCATGCGAATATTGCTAAAAAAAATGTGAATTTGAGTTTTATTGCTTGCTGAACCGAACTTTGATCTCATGGTTGAATGTTGCCTCTTGAAGGGGATTAATTTAACCATCCAAATTTAACTTTTAAAGCGAGTAACGCTTGTAATGTCATGGTTCTAATAAGGCTATTGTAAGGGTTTTTTTATCGCTGAAAGAGCAGAGGAATTTGACCTCTTAGTGCTTTTTGGACAGTCATGATGATTGGCTGACAATAAAAGACCCCTAGTGGATTTCAATTAAGATGGCTGGGTTTTGCGCTAGCTAGGCAAAAGAAGCCTTAGACAGGCTGCCTGTCCCATTGGCATCACATACCTAATTGCAAAAGAAAACTCAATTATTTGTAATGAATATAAATGTGGAAAGTCCTCACAGAACATCTGAAAATAATTGTTGAATTAAATCACTAACGAACATACAAATGTGTGAAATTGGCTATGGATGTTGTTATGATCTTTGGGTATGCTATGCAGCATGGTGCTAGGCCATTTTGAGAAGGCACAAAACACCCAAGAATTATTGTCATTTGGGAGCTGTATGTGGATGTTGTCTTTTACTTACAACAGATAAGATCTTTGCAGGATTATGTTCTTCTGGAAGAGATTTCGGTTGTGACATTTTCTCCCCCAAAATATCATGGGTTGTGCAACCCTGAAGATGACAAATCAAGAGGAGAGAAAGAACCTATTCAAGACTTGCTGGCCATAAAGTAAGCCGACCTTTATCGTTTTTAGTTATATTCGTTGATTATGAATGATTATTTTGTTATATTCGAATAGAAATAAACGAAGTTTTGACATGCCTTTGAAGGTTTCATAATACTCTATTTGATTACCTTTTATATGTAAATGAGGCCTTATACATAAAAATAATTCTATGCAAGCCTATGCTCCAAGATGCGAATGGATTAATAACAAGAAAGTATTTGAATTTCCTAACGTCTTTAATGGGAAATGAGGAATATTTTCCTTTTAAAACATGGGTTTGCGTATAGTTTTGGGAACAAGTTTTCCCATTTCCCTTCAATTTATGGAAAAGCTAGTAATTCCCTTAAAATAGTGGAAATCTTACATCTCCCTTAATTTTCGGAGGGCTAGTAAATCTCCTTTTACGAAGAGAAATTTCCATGTCCAAACGTAAAATTTTAGTGTTTCTACTTCAGTTTAAGTGGTGTAAAGATTCATTTATTGGAGCATAGGTTTAAAATGGAAATTGAGAGCTTGCGTATGAGAACTTGGGAGCATGGAATCCTCACGTAGGATTTGGAATTCTAACAACTGTAAAATCAACTGAAAATACTTATAAAGAGATGAGAAGTAATATTCGAATATTGCCTTGAATGCAGTTTGTATACATATACTTGAATATTTTGTAGTTTATGCATGAATTTTCTGAAGGCAAAAGAAAATCTCAATGCAAAGGATGAAAAATAGACGAAGCATGGAAGCAGATAAAGGTACGTTTTGGATGTTGCAGAAGGGAAAATGGAGGTTGTGGAATTCCGGGTTCAAATTGAATGACGCGGAAATGCGGGTGCAAATTGGTTGTCGCGGAAATGCAGATGCTGGATACATGAAGCTCCTTTTGAAATTTCCATTCTTGCAAGCAAGAGCTTCGTAACATAGAAATAGACCAAATAAAAAGGGTTGTCGGGGTAAGTAATGCGGGAGAATTCACGCAGGGGTAAAGTTTTGCATGAGAACTCTCTTGAACCCACATTGGAAAATGCTGTGATAAAAAAAAGGTGGATATTAAAATATTATTTATTTTGGAAGTTTGGCCAAGATTTTAACGTGAACAAGAAAAGGTACCTGGTAAATGTTTTACAGAAAAGTTTGAAAATTATTTTGGGAGAATGATTATAAATTGGTGTTACATGTATTACCTCTAATTTATGCTAATATCAAAGTGATATTAATGGATAATTAATTTAATAAAGTGATATGAATGGATAAGTAATTTAATTTGGGACTAATTTATATTATTATGATTATAATGATTTAAATAATTATAATCTTGAGTAATTGGGGATTACAAAATTAACATGATAGGGCTAGGTGGCCTTGGTGTCGATGAGGCCTTGCTTTGGGTGATGCATGGACTTGGGGTGCCACATAATTTTTCATGCGCCAAATGTATGATCATATTAATGTGGTGATGATACAAAGTTTTTTAAAGGCTATAACTTTGCACCTCGAGCTCCAATTGAGGTGAAATTGACATAATTTGAAAGCTCTTGACATGCAAAAGATGATGGTGACATTAGAATTGGGATTTGATTTGAGTAAAGAAAAGTGAAAAGTTATAACCTCCACTTCCTTAAGTGACTTGCAGGTATTGGGTGTGTTACAAATTAAGGCATAATAGATAGAACCAAAGATCTTGAGATGCCTCACCGAAGCAGTGCAACCATACCACATTTCATAAGGAGTCTTGTCCCTTGGAGCATGAGATGGATGTTGAAAATGGTATCGAGTAAGGTTTTCTTCACTTGTGCCATAGTCAAGAAAGACCACGAGGTGCTTCCTTTTGTCAAGTATGAGTTTGTGGAGATTAACGAGTTAGTAGATTTGTGCATGGAGTTGGAGGGCCAGTTAACTGGGTCTCCAAGTGGCAATTCAAATTAGGGATAACACGAGCTGGGAGCTTTAGTTTAGATTGAGGCAAGGTTGAGTTATAAACTCCAAGTTATGATTGGAGAGAGTTCAATTCGGACTCAGTTAACTGAGTCAATCACAACTGCAGTTCCAAATTTGTAATTGTCTAATTATAGCATGGATCGAATTGTTAAAAGGAGGGCAAAGCCACAAAATTCAACAATTGTTTTGTGTTCAAGGTTGTAAGACAAGGCAATAGCTCACAAGTTTGTGAGAGAGTGCACCAATTTGTGTGTGAGAGAGATGCCTGTTGTGGATGCATACATTGAATTAAATTGTAATCTTGTTAGTATTTTTTCTCACATGGTCCTTTGAAAATGCCCAAAAGGTTCATTCTTTGTATATGAAGGGATTGTTTTGGAAAATCATAAAATATATTTTTTTTGGAAAAAAGGGCAATGCTTGTGGCATCATTGCTCTTCTTACATGGGGTGAAATGTGTTTTCTTTGAAAATTTATCAACAACCACAAGGATAGTCATTACCTCTGTCTTCTTGGCAATCTAAGAGCAAAACCCATGCCAAAAAATCCCCATGGTCTATTGGACACCAATAATGGTGTATACAATCTTGTGTTTTGGCTTCTTCCCTTTGGACATGGAAAAAATCGACAACCTTCCACCCATTTATTGTTGAAATATAGCAACAAGAATATTTCAATTTAATTTGTCCGTGAATTAAATTGCGAATTAAAATCGAATTTAGTCTTAACAACTACTTGGAAATAATTAATTTATTTATTTTAAATCAATTAGTTGGAGAAATTCAAGTTAAAAGTCTTTCTGAAGTCATGTAAGAGCTATCCCTTCAATTAAGGAGATAAGATTGAGTTATATTTGAGTTGTAATTAGTTAACTCAGTTTACTGAGTTAAATCTAGATAAATTAGTTCCAAATTCTTTGAGGAACTAATAGTGAGTTAACAGTGAATTGATGCATTAATGCACTCAACTAGTGCTACTCCAGTTAATTGAAGATTCCCTCATCAGAAACTCATGCATGTCTATTCTGAGAAAGACCTAGTTGAGATTAATGTTCAAGGACAATGTACTATCAGTTGCATGTGTTTTCTCATGGAGAAAACTCATGCATGCAGTCAAGGATTTATCCTTGAGGATTGCGCAGTTTTGGAGGCGAGGTTTTCCACTTGGTAATAGAGAATCATCCACAAGGAATAGTGCAAGGAAATAGGAGCTTGGAGGGTAGAGAGGAAGGCTAGAGAGAAGCTAAGATTTCTTGTGAGCATCTGTGAGGATTGTATTGAGAGCTGGCTAGCTATGAGAGCTAAGGCTTTGTATAATTCTTATGTATTTCTACCATGTATGATAATACAATAGTGTGGGGTTTTTAGCTAAGACTTTCTCCAAAGTATTTTTCATGTGTATTGTGCCGTTGATTCTTCTTCTTATGGTTATATTGTTCAACTCGATCTTTAAGCTTCCGCAAATTGATAGTAGAAGTAGGTTATAGTATTATGCTTTGATTTATATTGCTTTATCGAGTTAACCTACACATATTTTCTACATGGTATCGGAGTTGTGAACAATATGCTGAGAAGAGAATTCAAAGTTTGAAGTTCGGGGTGCAGGTGCAAATCGAATTCATATCATACTTCAAAGTTGACCAATGGCATTCTATGGCTTGAGACTCGAGTATGCCTTGGAAGGTAGCTCGAATTACATAGCATGGAAAGATAAAATGGAGGTTGTATTAGAAGATAATGGCTTGAAGGAATTCATTGGTCAAGAAATCCCAAAGCCAACTTCTACTAATGCACAAGAGTTGGCTGAGTCGAAGAAGTTTGTGGCGAAGGCGAGACGGATCATCCTTGAGGGAGTTTGAGACCATATTGTCTCGAGTCTCCATGGGAAGGATACTCCATTTTCAATGTGGAAGACATTGAAGGACCTCTACCAGAATAGTAGCGACCAGAGGAAATTGGCGCTCAAGGATAAGCTTCGAAGAATCAAGATAGAGAAGGGCGATATTATTTCCACATATCTGAACAAGCTCACCACCTGCAAAGATGATTTTGGCAATGTGGGAATAACTACTGCTGATGATGATATGGTGAGCCTCGCTCTCCTTGGACTTCCAAAGAGTTGGAATAGCTACCAAGACTCTATGAATGGAAGGGAGAAACTGTCGGATTGGGAATGACCGTGGTTAGATCTTATGTAGGAGGAAATCAGGAGGAGCACACGAGATGGTTTTTCATCCAAGAATGATGATGAAGAAAATCTAGCTTTAACAAGTAAGGCAAGGAAAGGGAAGGGGAAGGTTTCCCATTTCAAATCGAATTCTTCTCATGGAGGGAAGAAGAGTGACATGTCTAAAGTAAGATGCTTTAATTGTCACAAGATGAGACATTATGCGACTAATTTCCCATCGAAAAAGTCCAAAAAGGGATTCTCAGAAGGATTGGAAGGTGAGGCATTAGCCTCTCAATTCGAAATGGACTTTACTGTCATCGCATGCATGGTGTCATCGATGATGGGTTGTGTCTGGTATCTTGACAGTGGAGTCTCATTCCACATGACCAGTGAAAAAAATTATTCAGTGCCTTGGAGTAGAAAGACCTCAAGATGTGCATAGAGATGGGTGACGATGAAAGGTATAGTGTTTCAGGAGTGGGCACAGTTGATTTTCAGAGGGAGCATGGAGCTTCTCTCACCTTGACAGATGTGATGTATGTGCCTGGACTGAAGAAGAACTTGGTATTAGTCGCGATGTTGGAGGATAAAGGCTACGATGTTGTCTTCATTAAGGAAAGGCATTCCTAAGACACAACCACAGGTCATACCAAGAGGATAGGGATTCGGGTGAAGAATCTCTATAAACTAGAGGTAGATGATTGTGCAACATTGAGTACGAAAGCATAATTGGTGCAAAGCCAAGACATTGGCGAGTTGTGGCACAAGTGGTTGGGCCATTTGCATCATGGGGCTTTGAAGATAATGCAACAGATATCTACAAGACTTTCCAAATGTAAATTTGAGCAAGTTGACACATGCAAAGGTTGTACCTTGGGAAAGTACACCATGTCTTCCTTTCATGATCGAGACAGTCGAGCAGAGGCTATCTTAGAGCAAGTTCATACTAATTTGTGTGGACCATTCTCGACAGAATCCACAATGAAGCAAAGGTATTATGTGATTTTCATTGATGACTATTCTCGTAAATGTTGGATTTATTTCATGCAAAAGAAGGACCAAACTTTCACAAAGTTTTGTGAGTTCAAAGCTTTGGTCGAGAAAGAGTCAGGTAAGAAGATCAAGGCCTTGAGAAGCGACAATGATGGAAAATACGTCTCTCAAGAGTTTAAGGACTTCTGTGCAGCGGAAGGAATTAAACGAGAGTTGATAGCACCTCATAACTCACAACAGAATGGGGTGGCTGAGAGGAAGAACAGAACTATTGTAGGGGCAACACGGGCAATGTTGCATGACTAAGGCCTACCACTTCACTTGTGGGTTGAGGCATGCAACACATCGGTCTATTTGCAGAATAGAAGCCCGCATTGCATACTTGGGATGAAGACACCAGAGGAAGCTTTCTCCGGTAAGCGACCAGATGTGGGTCACTTCAGGATCTTTGGTTCATTGGTATATTGCCATGTGAAAAAGGATGCACAGAAGAAGCTTGAGCTAATAGCAGAGTTGGGGATATTTGTGGGGTACACTGACACACCTCACAACTATCACGTGTACTTGCCTACCAGTCAAAGGAAAGTGGTTCACAAAGATCTCAAGTTTGATAAGCAGAAGGCCATGCGAGTTTCCTTTGAGGGGGAGCTCCAACTACAGGCTGTGGAGGAACTGTTGGTTCCTAAGGAGGAGGAGCCTCAGACTGATGCGAAGCAGCCACATGCAGAGGTTCCAGGAGTGGAGACATCCACTCAAGCAGAGCCTTCCAGAGATGGGCAGAAGCGCATAAGAGAAGTTGACAGATTGTTGGAGGATGTGAGAGAGAATGTGGGAGCACCATCTTCTTAGTGCAGACAGAGGAGGTCACTTGAGAGGTACACTGGATACATGGCCCTTGCTGGGGAATGTGTTGAGACTGAGCCATCTTCCTTTGAGGAAGCAGTGCAGTAGCCGATTTGGGTTGATGCTATGGTGGAGGAGTATGACTCCTAGTTCGTAACAGTGTTTGGGACATTGTTCCGAGACCGGAGAACAAGTCAGTTATGAGTTCCCATTGGCTTTACAAGGTAAATCAAGCTGCTGATGGTAGTGTGGAGAAGCATAAGGCAAGATTTGTTGCCCGTGGCTTTTCACAGATCGAGGGGATTGACTATGATGAGACTTTTGCTCCTGTTGTAAGGTACTCATCTATCAGATCTATGTTGGCACTATCAGCACAGATGGGTTGGAAGATCCATCAGATGGATGTGAAGACTGCATTCCTCAATGGCCAGATTGAGGAAGAGGTGTACATAGAGCAGCCGGAAGGTTTTGAGACCTTCGATCATGAGTCGCATGTGTACCAACTCAAGAGAGAATTGTACGGGCTGAAGCAAGCACCTTGTGCTTGATACACCAGGATAGACAACTACTTCACCGGGTTGGGCTTCACAAAGAGTGAAGTGGATGCGAACCTGTACCACATCGTGGTGAAAGGTAAGTTGTTGATCATCGTACTTTATGTTGATGATCTCATATTGACTAGCGATGATCAGTTGATCATGTCTTGCAAGGAGGACCTTGCAAGCGAATTCGAGATGAAAGACATGGGTCTCATGCATTACTTCCTTGGCATGGAAGCGTGGCAGAAGGATGGAGAGTTGTTTGTGTCTTAGGGAAAATATGCCAACGAGATACTCAGGAGATTCCACATGGAGAAGTGCAAGCCCTTGCAGACTCCTCTAGCAGATAACTGTAGGAAGGAGGTTGCTACTTCAAGAGAAGTGGTAGAGGCTAGTGTGTACAAGCAGCTTGTGGGTTCACTAATGTACTTAGTGAACACACAACCAAATTTGTGCTATGCGGTGAATCAGTTGAGTCAAGCGATTGTTCAGCCTATCAAGATGTTTTGTAAGGCGGAAAAGCATGTATTGAGATACCTCAGAGGCACATCCCAGTATGGATTATGGTACAAACGGACAGAGGGAGTGAAGCTACAGGGATTCACTGATGCAGATTGGGCAGGGATTCCATTAGATCGAAAGAGCACATCAAGAGGGATTTTCAACCTTGGGTCAGCGGCAATTTCTTGGTACAATAGGAAATAGAGGCTGGTTGCACTCAGCTCAGCAGAGGCAGAATACATGGCTGCAAGTCAGGCAACATGTGAGGCCATCTGGATGTGGAAAATTCTAGTTGGTTTGTTTGATCAAAGGATGGATCCAACTGTGATCCATTATGATAATCAGAGTTGTATCAAACTCTCTGAAAATCTAGTATCTCATGATAGGCCCAAGCACATCGACATCTGGTATCATCATGTCAGAGAATGTGTAGTGAGGAGGATCATTTTGCTGCAATATATTTCGGCAGAGGAGCAAGATGCTGACATTTTGACAAAGACATTGTCAAAGTGTAAATTCGAGTTCCATAGAGACAGGATCGAGGTGGCAGATAATCCCTTTCTTGTTGAGAGGGAGTGTTGAAATATGGCAACAATAATATTCCAATTTAATTCGTCGTTGAATTAAATTGTGAATTAAATCGAATTTAGTCTTAACAGCTACTTGGAAATAATTAATTAATTTATTCTAAATTAATTAGTTGGAGAAATTCAAGTTAGAAGTCTTTCTGAGGTCATGCAAGAGTTATCCCTTAAATTAAGGAGATAAGATTGAGTTATATTTGAGTCGTAATTAGTTAACTCAATTTATTGAGTTAAGTCCAGTTAAATTAGTTCCAAACTATTTGAGTAACTAATAACGATTTAACAATCAGTTGATGCATTAATGCACTCAACTAGTGCTACTCCAGTTAACTGAAGATTCCCTCATCAAAAACTCATGCATGTCTATTCTGAGAAAGACCTAGTTGAGATTAATGTTCAAGGACAATGTACGATCAGTGGCATGTGTTTTCTCATGGAGAATACTCATGTATGCAGTCAAGGATTTATCCGTGAGGATTGCGTAGTTTTGGAGCCCTGGTTTTCCACTTGGTATTAGAGAATCATCCACAAGGAACAACGCAAGGAAATAGGAGCTTGGAGGGTAAAGAGGAAAGCTGGAGAGAAGACAAGATTGCCTGTGAGCATCTGCGAGGATTGTACTCAGAGCTGGCTAGCTGTGAGAGCTAAGGCTTTGTATAATTCCTATGCAATTCCACCATGTATGATAATACAATAGTGTGGGGTTTTTTGCTGAGGCTTTCTCCAAAGTATTTTTCATGTGTATTGTGGCATTGGTTCTTCTTGTTCTAGTTATATTGTTCAACTCAATCTTTAAGCTTCCGCAAATTGATAGTAGAAGCAGGTTATAGTATTTTGCTTTGATTTATATTGCATTATCAGGTTAACCTACACAGATTTTCTACATTTATTCAAACCACTAGAAGCTATGAGCTAACAATATTTTCTTCTACTAAAGGTCTTGTTTTATCCACTTTGACAAGACCTCCCAAGCCACCGCTATGCAACTCTTGGACAAGGTTTTCTCTCTCATTGATATTTTTGGAATATACTTCTAATTTCGAAACAAGTAGCCTTCTTGGATGAAATCATCCAATTATATTGTCCTATCTCCACTTCATAGTTGTTTACAAGCCTTGCATGCCTTTAAAAAATCAACTTTTCATATACCTCTTTCAAGCCTTCAAACTCACTACCTCTATGGACATCTTAGTTACCCGCGTTGTTCTTCAATTTAATGCATCAACAACTCTATTGGACTTTCCACTCCTATGATTTAGCACAAATGAATAGTTTTGTGTTGGAAACTACATAGTGATACTAAGAGGGGGGTGAATCGGTATCACTTAGATTTAAATTCTTTTCACTTTATTAATCTTAAAAGTAAAACCCCATCACATATTAATCATCAACACAATGCATAATCATGAAGATTAAAGTGAAAATTCAAACTTGAAACTTGAATGCTTTTCAAAGAGTTCAAATTACAACCACTTGTGAGGACACCAATCCTCTGTAAACACTAACTTACAATATTGCAAGCTCCATCTTGTCAAGAAGATGAGGACAACACTCCTCTATAAGTACCAATTTACAAATTTGTAGGCTTCAATCTAGGAGCTTGTACTTAACCTTGATAAATCTCCTGTAACTTTTGTTTAGACAATCTTGTTGAATTAGGGCTCGACATCTTCTAAAATAGCACACAAAACTCACCTAAGTCTTGGCCTCCTTCAAAACTCGGCCTCTAGAATAGACCTTGGCCTCTCATAAAAAAAAGTTGGCCCCTTAGAACAAACCTCAACTCCTTAACAAGACTAAACTCAACCTCTTTTGAAACAAAACTTGACCTCCTTTTAACCAAAACCAAAACAAACAGAAAAGCCTTCAAAAAGTATGCAAAAAACCTTTCCACAACTCAACAAATACTTCTCCAACTCGAATTTGCTTCACTTAATGGTTCATGAGGTATGTACCTCAAATTTTCTCTTCCTTCTAACTAACATGGAACTGAACATGCTTGAGTGGTGGTTAGAAATGCTAATTTTCACGCCTATTTATAGTGCATTGTGGTCTAGGGTAGGGTCGATTTGTCCATTCGCTGGGCCAACTTGGTGGGTCTAACTTGTGCAAATGGAAATATGTATAATGAATATTCAAAAAATCATCTCTTCAACTATGAGCCTGTCACCCCACTGCCTCACAAGACATTTAAGAGGGGGGTAGCGTGGCCAATCCCCCACATGCACAAGCATGCAGACATTCCCTTTGTCAGATATGAAGATGGCAAGTATTCATTCAAGCCTCAACACTAATTACAAAGCTTTCCATATATGTGTTTTAAGGTGTAATTCAGCCCCTCGACTGTCGCAGGTGGGATTTCTTCAAGGGTCTTACAACACCGAAGGGCATGTGCATGGAAAATTACTTGTTATCACTAATACTCTCCTTTTGATTTTTTCTAAGTCATGCCTAGCTACTCTAAACAATGGCGCTTTGGTGGTTTAGTTATGTTTATGCCCTGAATTGATCAATGGATCTGGACGACTTGGTGCTCGAAGAGAGACAGGGATGGAAAACTAATGTGCAAGGTTGGCTGAGACAAGAAGTTTTCATATTAGATGTTGTGGCTTTCTCCAGACTTGGTTTTTTATGTTGTAGCAACCACCTTGCCATATTCAACCCCGCACCTTTCAAAGATGTGGATATTATGGGATGCTTCCATTGTGGTACTTTTTGATACTCCTGGTTCTATTCACATCTTTTTTGGTCTTGAATTTGTTGCTTGTAGTTCTTGTTGTTGTTTAGTTTTTATTGATATTCCGATTCATGAATTGTGGTGTGTTGGAAATGGTTTACAATCTTGTCCTACCTGAGGATCTATTTCCCCCCTTGTCTCGCTATATGTTCGCGTTGTGTTTCCATTCTTTGCTCATGCCTCCCTCCAATTCTTGTTTCAATCATATTTCTGGCATCACCTGTCTCTGTCATTCCTCCCCTAGTGAGTTGAATCTAGATCCCTGTAATCAATTTTACCTTATCTCAAAGAACTTGCCTCGACAATGCATGCACAATCGTCAAGGAGGAGGTGGCCAAGGACCCCAAGGTAGAACTCATGCCCAGTCCCAGGCATAGGAGGTCACGACCATCTATCATTATATGCTATTCCTTTTTATATTAGTGATGAAATTTTCCATCTTGAGTCCCTCTCCACTAAAGGTCATCAAGCTTTCTTAGATTATGATCTCCTTGAGGAGGTAGCCCATTGAGTTCCTAACCCTGGTCACACTAGGGGAAGATGGAAACAATACCTCAACTCCATTACCCTTCATTGGTAGATGAAAACCCTCTTGGGAAGGGTTTTGAAGGGGAAATAGGAGGAGCAACATGACATCTTGTCTGCCTTGAATGACATCAAACGTGCTCAATGGTACCAATGTTCATGCTTGTAGATCCTAGATGTTAGAATAGCCCACTTGGAAAGACATCTCTAATGTGATGTAAAGACTCTAGCTCATTTAGGGTCCAATGCCAAGGATCCTGCACGAATGACTTCCTCGAATTCTTGATTTGCTATTATGTATCACAATAGTATTTTGATTCGCAGTTATGTAGCGAATAGGCTTGTTTATTTCCAACAATTGATTTTATTTGGACAATCTTTCTCCTCCATAGGCAGTGAACATATTTGGTTTCCCTTGTGGCAGATTAAGAATGCCTATGGTTATCTCAATAAACCTATGGCCATCCGACAACTATATATTGTTGCTTTGATATTATGAGAAAATAACAATATAAAGTCCCAAAAATAAAGTTGATATAAGATTTTGTTATTTAATATGGAGATTGATTTATTTTATTTATGGCTAACACTAAAATATATATATTTTTAGATATTACATGTTAGTTTAACATTGAGAGAATTACATATCATTAATATTAATAATATTATTTTTACTTGTTATTTGTCAAATTCCATATGAAGTAGTGAAAGAATAATATATGTTTTTTTTTTTCAATTACTTTGTTTCTATATAAAGTTGATGTAAAATTAAGGTGGAAATTGAAGTATTTTGTTATAAGTCACAATGATTTTTTCTTGTTATTAATATTTTTTAATTTGTTAATGTAAATATTATTTTACTATATTTAAATGTAACATTATGTGACAACATCTCTCTCATACTAAACTGTAAAGCACCTCTTAATGCAAAAATATTTTTAGGTTAAATGTAACAACATAATGAAATAACACTTATACTAATAATTGAAATTACCTTACATATCAAATTTTTAATTGTTTTTGTTATGATATGTGAAAGGTATTTAATACCCTACATTTGCATTTCTCCTCATTGACATGGAACTTCTTCCATGGTTCCTAATAATGCATAAAATTCTCAATCATAATTATGCCAAATCCAGATTCACTCCTCTTATCACTAATAGCATTGAAACCACAAAAATAAATGTATTTAGTGGATAATCTCCTTATAAAACTCACCACAAACTAATAAGCCTTGGTTTATCCCCATGGTAACATTTAAAAACTTATAAGAAGTACCTATTAATTGAAACATTATACTAATGATTTGTAAAAAAAGCTATGTTTTCTATCATCACCTCTCAACCTTATTTCAACATCATCAATGATGCATTACCCATCCATGACTCTTAATTATATTATTTGCAAGGTGATAGTAATGCACCTATTGTTACTATAAATAATGAATGTAATAATTTATGAAATGCCATTTTCTTTATGAATATGTCATTTAAGTATAGGCTCTATCACCTATTATTACTATAATGAGTGATGTCTTAATGCTTAAAATGTCATGTTTTTTTATGAATATATTATTTATTTTTTTAATGTGGTTTACAGATACTGAGTAACCGCTACATTCACGAGAAAATCCAGGTAGATCAACCCAAGGGGATCTACTTGCTGACCAAACTAGCAAGGCCTAACCTCAAGGGTGTTGAGGAGATTTGACCCCGTGACCTCACCATAGGCAAGGTACTTAGTAACAGGAACTCGACCAACTGAGCTATCCCTTGGGGCTATTTTATGAAAATATTATTTAAATATAGATTAAACATTTTATTTTTTGGGGCATATTTTTCCTACCAATTGTGTTTAAATTTGGGTTGGAAATTTTGGAAATGCACATTTAAGTTGTTGAAATTGCATAATTTGAGTGTCTCGAGAGTTTTTTTTTATGGCATTGAATCAATTTATGCATTCAAAAATGTGATTTAAACAATGTAAACTATGATTTTTCCAACAATTTTACTATCATATTCCATAATGGTTGAGAAAATAATAATAAATAAATAAATAAAAAATCATAGAATTAGGTTCATACTATTATTTAGAGTTTCCTTATTAATGTGATTGTACTTCATATCCCACTCTCTTCTTATTTGTGCTCATGTGTTATCATTTATTTTCCTTTTTCCTCAGAAAAAATCATAATTTTGTTCTAACTGAATAAAATTACATTCATCATATACCCTTACAACATTAATACATACTTCAAAAAGGAGAGTTCCAGGTCATGTTGATTCACTTTTCAATCAACAAAATTGAAATAGTAGCCACATATATCCCTCCCACATATTCTTCAGAATGTCACAGAAACTTAAACTATCCTATCCACATTTTATAACAACCCTTATACAAATTTTATCATAAAAACCAATTTACATAATCCCAAAGACAATATATTCAAAACATTTACCCTAAACTAAACATATATTCAAATCCCCCATCATTGATAAATATATTTTTTGGATCTTCAATGATCAAATAAATGGTCCAAGATCATGCTCAACAATGATCCCTTCTTTTAGATGCCACAAATCCCATCTTCCAGGGTCCATTAGGAGACCTTCCTTTGATAGGGTGTCAACCAAGTAGTTTCTCAAGAATGAAACTTCATTAATTTCATATTTAATTGAGAATTTCCTTAAAGATAGACCACAAAGTCAAATTTTCCATAGTAAATGTCCTCTTCAAC
>APFE030907784.1:0-20000 GCA_000404065.3 Pinus taeda | reverse complement strand
TATGAAGACCAACACTAGATACATTTTCCAACACTCCCTCTTAACTAGGGAGGTATTCATAACGACACAACATGATACTCTCAAGTTGAAATATTCATATAAGAAAGGATCTAGATTGATAAGCATCAATGATGATTTGCATCATCATAGGCATCCATTAGAGAAAATTTTGAGGTAAAAAATGGGTCTCAAAACAAAAATGTACAATAATATTTAACTTTATAAGAACCAATAGGATACAATATGATGATGCCAACCATGGGGGCTGATTCACCATTTTTGGAATAAAAATGTAAAAAGATTAAAAATAATAATAGAATAAAAAACTAATTTTTCAACTCATATTTTCAACTTATCTCCCTATGATTAACTCAAATTTCGAGCGGGAGCACTCGTTGGATGAAAAAATTAATTTTGCATCGAGTGTCCATGTTTGCATACTTTCGATGGACCCTATTGCACGAAAAAGTGTGAAATACATGATAGAAATCATTTTTTTTTTTTAATGCACACACACACACACACACACATTTTCATGTAGTAAGACCTGTCAAAAGTTTGTAACATGGGTATTCGTTGGATTAAAAATTAAATTTTACATCCAAAGAGTGCTCCCGCTTGAAATTTAAGTAAAATCATAGGGAGATAAGTTGAAAATATGATTTGAAAAAATAGTTTTCTTTTATTTTTACCTCCAAAATTTGATGAGGTAATCTAATCTTATCTTTTTTTCCACTATTTTTTTTAATATTCCTTAGGAGACCCATTTTAGACCTCAAATTTTTTCTAATGTTTGTCAAAATAGCAAGTCCTTGACTAACAATATCTATATCTCTAGTAGATCATAGTACAATGCTAGGAGGCATAAATTTGGACACCACTACCTCTTAGGTACATACCCCACCCAGGCATTCCCTAGGTATGTCCTCATAGGACTATTTCCTATTCCATTGTCACAATATTTGACACCAGGAAATATCGGTCCTCATGACTATTCTTATCTTATATTAATGTATTTGACTTATGGTGGTTAGTCCTGGTCAAAACAAAAATCCTCAAAGAATATCAGTCTCATATGTTTATCCAATCCACAGTTCTCCAAGCTAGTGCCTTTACTAGGCTTATGGTTGTTAGTCTTGGCCATAGTACATGACACATGGAGAACACGGTGTCCACCCTCACTCCCTCTCAACCAAGGAGGATATCTTCACTCCCTCTCAAACAGGGAGAAATAACCACAAGCCGAAGCTTGTCTCAAAGATACCCATCAATGCGTTGACTACCTATTCGTCCATGGAGATTTGTTGTAGCTTCTCGACTGTTATCTGAATCATACTCTGGAACCATAAATCACTTCAACCTTCCTGGTTCTCTGACAATCTTCATGCAAGTTTCAATCTAACATATCATCAAGTAGTTCAAAAAACACTTTATGGAGCTAGACTTCTTCACATCTAATAGCGCCAGACTTCACAACATATTTCTTCTTATTGCAATGGAATTTTGCTTCATGATCTTCCAATAAATCACATCAACTCCCAATCATCAGTATTATCTCTATCAACATTAGTATTGTCAACCCAATCAATTTTTTCCTGAATCGAACTAATTCGAGCTCCCTCTTTGCCACTAAGATAGGTGAACTTATTCTTTATTACGCCTTGTTTTTCATGTTGTCATCTAATTGATTTATTTGATGCATACTCCCAACTGCATTCTGCTTGTCTTCATGATTTGCTACGTTCTTCCAATTCTTCCATCTGTTAGTCAAGCTTAGATAGATCTTGTCTTGAGCTATAACCTTTATAGAAGACTAAAAATAACAAAAAAGACAAAGTGCATAGACAATATGGCAACAATAATAATTAAAGAAAGGAGGTGAAGAATACGTATCTCTCTGAGAAGAGTCAGTGCCCTCTTAATCTTGGACCTTTTCACCAACCTTGCCCTCATATCTGCATGATATCATTAATGTCATTCTCAAGAACTAGTTCTTTCCTTTTACATAAGAAATGATTAGTTAGGGTTTTTGCTCCTAGGGTTTTCTAACTCAAACTTTTTCTAGGGTTTACAAACCCTATATTCTCCAAATTCTTCAAAATCTGCCATATAAGAATTGAAAATTCTACCAACATACTAACGAGTTAGTTGCAAAACCCTAGATACATTATTGACAAGCCTTCCAAACTAGAGATTTCATTCAATTGATTATAAAAACCTAATACTTATATGCATGGAAAGACTTCAAATGGTAACATATCAATGATCTCTAAAATATATCTACATATACCCTTTTGATGATGCATTGTTATCTTTCTAGAGATCATTATCTTAGCATTATATGCACTACAATTTACATAGGTCATTAGTTGGAAAAGAACAAAAAGTATAAGTACCTATTTCAACCTTACCTTATCCATCCTGGCAAAGATCTATTCCTTTGACATTTCTTTAGTTGCATGTATTATCTTCATTTAATAAAGATACTTCGAACCTTCAACCACCAAACTAGGATGTGGACCATAGAGATTAATTTGGATTGCTCACAATATTCCTTATCTCAGTTCCTCTTAAGCACATCTATCAGACTTCATAATGTCAAATAAGCCGACTTTATGGTGTAATTTATCCTCCTTTCAAGTATAATTTTTGATGGCATAGTTTCTTATCATATTTTTTCCAAAGATATGAACTTTGTAAACCTTCAGATATATTGTTATAATTCTCCACAAAGTTTGCAAGGTCTCGACCTCTTATTGTTTCGGTATCTTTCATAGATTATATACTAGAGTAAGGTGACTTGTGCAGATGTCATAAACTTCTCGGGAGCTCGCATATGATCATAGTGTCATAAATGCATACAGTGCCACAAAATTTGCATTCTTCTACAAAGAAATAACTTCAGATGTCTTTCTTGATGTTTGTATTTGTCACTAGTTCAAACCTGTCATATATATAGTATGTAAAACCATTCTCCAATAGTTGAAATTCGATGCTTTATCAAACTATTTAAGCTTCAAAAAATTTAGATGCCTTAGATTCCTTAAATCTATTAGGATGCCATGTTTATGTCATTTCCAGATCTCCTTCGAATTTTTATTTATTTATCTGAAGTATATATGGTTTCAAAGAGTTAGCATTCCACAATGATATAATTCTTCAAATGTGTAAACTGTGTTATGAACCATAGAGAAACATCATAGAAATTAGATGCCACAGAGGATCTTGGAAACATGCAAATTTTCATTATGGATTTCACTGCAAAGCAACATTTCCCTACGTTTGGCTTTTGATGTGTGGATTTTGGAGGGATTCCGCATGCTGAAACTTTGTAAATGACTTTGTTTTTACTTAGCCAGTTTTGACATCAAAAGTCATATAACATGGTGAATAGCGTTACTCTTACATACACATTGTGCACACAAATGACAACGTAATTAACTATTCGCAACCAGTGCAAAGGACATTGCTAAACCATACATAATTCCAAGAAAACAATGGAAGAACTATTGAGTAGCTGGGTTTGAATTGGCTGGAGGTTTTTGTCCAACCATTGAGCAGCGTGGTGAGAAGTGTGAGCAGTGCGGTCAGTAGTATGAGCAGAGCATAGCAGTGAGAGAAGTGAGCAGTGAACAGTGAGCAGTGCGAGAGTAGGGAGTTTTTATGCAACAGAAGTATCAAGCAGCGAGCAAGCAACATCAAATGCATTCAAACATGACAAAGGAATCAGAAATTTCAGAACATGTGGAGACAAATGATTTAGGACAAGTGAAAATTGCCTCATTCGCAAAAGCTGGGAAGTGGGTTTGGGTCAATGCCAAACAATATCGGGGCATTTTAAAATGAAGAATAGCCCGTCTAAAATGGGAGCAAGCAAGGAAGAAACGATCTCAAAAGAAAAGTAATCAATCCCTTCGCAAAAAGCACTCAAACAAGTCTCCTCCACAAGCACGTGGAAACAAGAAGTCCAAAGGAAAAGTCATTGAAGATTTTGTCTTATTTAGTCCCACATCCACGCCTCTCACCTGGTCATCTGATCTTTATGTGAAAGAATTGTTAAATGCAAAACAAAGGTTGTAGGTTTTAGAAGCTAAAGGGTAGGAAAGAGATTATAAAATTCGTATAATAATGGCTAAGAACAATGCGTTAGCAGTAAGCAATACAGTTTTAAAAGAACAAGTGGCATTGCCAAGAAGCTCTCTTGATAGGGAAGACAAAATGGCAATGCATGAAGGCAGATGTGCAAAACATAAAGAAATTTGTAGTGGAAAGTACAGAGGTGGTGAATGTGAAATCATCCTAGGATAAAGGGAAAATGATTGCCCAAATAAACAACCATGAAGAGAACACAAGAGAAGAAACGAAAGGAGATTCCACCAAAGTTTCCAAAACTTGGGCTCAAGTTATTAGCAATTCTGCTAATAAGGAAGTAGAAACAAATATTCAGGTTGACAACATGCAAGATAGTGAAGGGAAGAAAAGACAAAATAGGGCAGCAAACATAATTTTTAAAGGGGTGAAAGACTATGAGAAAAATGAATGTACTCTTGACCTTGCAAGAGACTTCATGAAAGACAAGTTGTTGTGGCAAGGAAAAATATGTCAAGAATGGAGGGTGGGTAAGTTTAATGGGGAGAGAGTCAGGCCCATAAAAGTCATTATGCCTAGCTTGCATGATAAATATATTATTCTAAGCAAGAAACATCTCTTGAGGGGTTCTCGTTTTTTTCCTAGAAGAAGAAATAACTGTAAAACAACAGGAGGAAAGAGGTTAGGGCAGCAAGAGATGAAGGAAAGAGAGCATGGATTTATAAAGGCAAAGTTGTGATAGCACAATTTTGACCTCCTTCCAGAACAGAGCAGCAAGATGGTAATAAAGAAGAGACAACAAACTCTTCAATAGGAAATCAAAAAGCAAGGTCGGTATGGGAAATAGGGACAAAGACTCAAATGTGAGTCATTCATGTCAAAATAAATAGCAATCAAGTCATACCCAGGTTTCCTTAAGATTAGTTTGTTGGAACTGCAGAGGTTACCCATGGAGACGAGGACCTAGGTTAGGGCATATTGCGGAAAATAGAGACATAATTTGCCTCATAGAAACACATGAGCATGAAGGGTGTAAGACACCTTTGTTTGAAGGATACTAGAAGATGGAAGTGTGGAACAAGGTAGCAGGGAATGGCAAAGGGCACAAGGGTATCATGGTTTTAGTAAGGGAGAAAGAAGGTCGTCTTATTCAGTTAGAAAAAGAAGACTCAAATAAGCAATTCATTCGGTTTAAAATATTAGAAAATGGAAACCACATCAGAATTGCAGCATGCTATTTTGCACCGCAGGTTTTAAAAACCTACAAAGGTAGAGGGCTTGACCAAAAAGATCCATTTGTAGCTTTAAAAGCGGATATTGCAACATATTCGCAGCTAGGTGAAGTCCTTATAGTGGGTGTTTTCAATGCTAGTACTGCAAGTGAGCAAGCTAGCATTCTTTGTTGTAAAGATGATTGTGACCCTATTTGGTTTACAAAAGAAAGTAATCATTAGTGGGAAAGAAATTCAGAGGACAAGGATTGCAATCCCTTTGGTGGACAATTGCTTACTCTATATGGGGCCTTTGATTTATTCATTTGTAATGGATTGACTAGATTGGAAAAGTCCGGTAATTTCATTTTCAATACTTACAATGGAGCAAGTGTGGTAGATTATGTAATTTGCTTGCATGGTTTGTGTGAGAAAATGGAAGAAGTTTTGGTTGGAGATCAACTGCAGGATTTGAAATCAAATCACAAGCCAATTTATTTATGTTTCTCTTGGATTGGAAAAAAAACAATTAGAGTAAAAAATTCAGCATGTCCAACAAAATCTCCCACAGGGCATAATTCTTTTGATGCCAGAAAATTATAATACCTTCAAAATGACACTAGAGAGGCTCTTTGAGAATGATAAAATTACAATTTATAGCCTTCATAGTCATGAATTAACACATTTAATTCAATGCGCACTTGCAAAGTGCAAAAGAACAAAAATTAAGAAGTCTGAAACAAATTGCTTTCCAGTTAATGCTTGGTTTGACGAGGAATGCAAAAAGGCAAGGAGAATGTGGAAAGAGTCAAACAAGGATAACATAAATCTCAAATCGTACAAGCAGTTATTAAGCAAGAAAAAGGATGATTTCATGATTTCAAGGAGGGAAGAACTAATCTTCCTTGGGAAAAATAATCCCAAATTATTTTGGAAGGAGCTCCAACCGAAAAAGATACAAATTGGAAATAATTTTACAGCTTCTAACTGGTTTGACTATGCAAGACAACTCTATGAGCAGGTTCCCAAGGTTGACCCTTCCCCCTTTGTCAACACTGATACTGAACTCTTCATGGTACAAGAGGTAGAGATGGGTATCAAGAAGTTGGGCGTTGGAAAAGCAAAAGACTTAGCTGAACTCCAAGCAGAATATCTAAAGTGGGGCTCAAAGATTCTTGCAACTCACATTACAAAAATCTTCAACAACATCATACAAAAACGGCTCCTCACAGATTGGTCAACTAGTCTGGCAGTACCTCTTTTCAAGAGCGGTGATGTCAATAATCCCTATAATTATAGGACCATCATGATAAACCCTTTGTTTGCAAAGCTATTTGGAAGCATGCTAGAAAACAAAATTAGCAAGTGGGCAGAAGAAAGAGATAAGCGTGATAAAGGGCAAGCAGGTTTTAGACCTAAACATTCCACAGTTGATCATTTCATAACTTTAAGGCACATCATTGAAAAAGTTTGGGAGAAAAAGGAAGAAGCCTTATGTTGCTTTGATGATTTCAAAAAAGCATTTGACTCGGTTCCTAGGGATAAACTTTAGCAGAGAATGGAGGAACTTGGGGTTCCTAAACATTTGAGAGCATCTGTGCATAGGTTGTATGAAGATGTAAAAGTCAAAATTAGAACTTCAACATGCATTTCTGAAAGTTTTAGAAGCGATATCAGGGTCAAGCAAAGTTGCCCACTGTCTCCTACCCTTTTTGGTTTATATATCGACAAGCTTGAGGAGTGGTTAAATTTGCAAGGGGGTGATGGTATCTATTTGCGCAAGTTTGTTATAAGGCTTCTTTTGTATGCAAATGACCTTATTTTGATTGCTAAACTGGCTCTTGGTTTGCAAGAGCACTTACTATCCCCTGAGCATTTTTGTAGAAGTGTGGGGATGCAAGTCAATATCAGCAAAATGAAAGTAGTGGTCTTCTCTAAGAAAAGAAAACATAACCAACATCAGTTCTACTTTGAAGGCAACATTCTGGAAGAAGTTGCGGATTAAAAATACCTCGGGATTGACTTCAACAAAAATCTAAGCTGGAATGGTTGTAGAAAGAAAATAACTTTGGGGGGGTTGGAAAGCATGTTATTATTTTCAAAATAGGTGTAGAGAGGCAGAGTTATGGGACTAGAAGACCACTCAAACTCTTTTTAGGCTTCTAGTGATTCCAGTGATTCTCTATGGTTGTGAACTATGGGCTAGCAGTACCTCCGACATGCAGTGGAGACAAATTGAGAAAATTCAGAATCGTTTGATTGCAAACAAATTTAAGATGAAAAGTGCAGTTCCTTATGATATCTTGTTAAGTGAAACAGGGACTTCTCCTATTGAAGCAATTGCTATGTTGTGAGTCATAAGGTATTTAAAAAAAATTGAGCAAATGGAAGATGGTATATGGCCTAAGGTTGTCTTTAATGATGGATTATGCAAAAGTAAAAAAACTTGGATTCAGCAAAATAACAAATGGTTTAGTAAATGGGGTATTTGCTTGAACACGTGTCCCATAAACAGCAAAGAGATAAAAGCTTTTGTTATGGAAAAGTTCCACAAACATACTTTGGATAAGGAGCTAGGGAGAAAGAAAAATTACTATATTGAAGTGTTTAATACCACTCATAATCATCAACCAAAAGCATACATAGAGGCCAATATCTCTTGGAGAGCCAAAATTCTTATTGCTCAATTAAGGACTAATTCTCATCAACTCCGTTGTGAAAAAGGGCACTGGAAAAGGCCAAAGGAAGTGTGGGAGGAAAGGGTATGCAATTTTTGTTCTTCCAAAAAAGTGGAAATAGAAAAACATTTCATTTTAGAATGTGATGCCTTCAAAGAGAACAAGGAAAGTTATGCAGATATGCTGGCAGTGAGCTCTTGGGATAATCTATTTAGTGAGGGGTTTGTCAAGAAGCTGGGAGCATTTATTGTGAAGCTTCACAGAAAAAGGGTCGAATAGATCAAGAAGATGAAGAAGCAATCTGTCCCATAGGCTATCTTTAGCCTCATGGACTTTAAAATAATTTCTTTCTTCTTTCTTTCTTTCAGAGATTTTTGTACGCCACAGTGTCATAGAAGGTTCAGGTGCCACCACATAAGGTTCAATTCTAAGAGATATGATCTTGAGTATTTTGCATAGAATAGACTTCTAAAAATTTTGTATTACTTATAGAGAATGTGCCTTGTCTTGGTCCAAAGATTTATCATGAACATGTCCACAAAGATAGTTAGCCAATTTGTTTATACATATTCCTGCCACGTCACAGAAATGTAGGTTCCAAAAAAAACATGCTTTGTTACGAGAGGAGATACCACTGCAACTTGAATCAACATTGAGAGATATGCTACAGGAACTTTCATCACTGTAGATAGATGTGTCGCAAAAACTTGTATCACTTATTTTTTTGTTTGAGCGAGAGAATATAAATCATGCATATTCTTTCTTCTAAACCTCGATCTTCAGCCTTTCCCTATGTTTTTGTAGATTTCAAAGATGAATCGGTCAAATTGCAAACTCAAATCACAAAATGCGGATTACTGATGTCAAACATATTTGAATTTTAATTAAAGTGATAATTTGATTTTGGTACTGTAGTCATAAGTTCGTATAGTTACTATCTTAGGTTACAATTTTACACAGTAAGTGCCATAGGGATAATGCTCGATGTATATTGTGTACAAATTTTAGATTTTTCCTTCTTTCTTCAACTTCAGACTTCATATCTTTCCGATCTTAGCCTTTCAAATTTTCTTGTCTTCTTATAGCATATTTGTACTTCAGCCTTCTCCATTCTTTTATAGTAGTTTGGATCACTGCCACAGAGTAGTAGTTACAGATATTGGATCTTCTCTATATGTTATACTTTTGTTATGACTTCTTCCATATTTAGCCTAGCTTAGGGTGCTTTTATCTTTATCGACATTGCTCTGATACCATGTTGAGAAATCAACTGGTAGATAGTTTAATGCTTGATTCCTCTTTCTTGATAATTACTTGGGAATGTTAACAATCTTCTTATTAATTTTATGTTCTTTTCATCAAGAAATTATACAAAACTTCAAAGCATAAAGATCATAAAGAGACAAATAACACCATAAATTAGGCTCCAAGCTAGGGAAACACCCCACAAGGGGGAAAACCCAACCAATCATTCTATTATAGAATCAGATCAAAATGAGATATCCAAGACCAAGACTGAAATTGCCACCAAACTGCCAAGTCAAACCATCCTCCAAGTCACCTCCAATGTCAAAGTCAACGATGGTCAAACTATCCAAAATATGGTCAACTCCTGAAATTTCAGCCTTATAATTTTGGCCCCTGAAATTTTGAGCCAGTAGTAGCATAAAAAAAATCATCCTTTAATTCTGAAATCTGTTCAAGCAAAAATTATCTCTTCTTCAACTTCAATTCTCTCTCCAACCACTTTTGATTTTTGTCCTCCTTCACATGCTTTAGTAGTACCTCTTGAGTATGAATGAATTAGCTCTTAAATGAGTCAAAAAGCCTCTTATATATAGATGTCTAGGAGGGTTGACTATGTGGCTCTTGGAGGCCCAGGCTGACTTGTTCCTAAGAAGGGTTGACTTGAAAACTTTTGGTGGAATTTGACTCAATATAAAAAATATTTTTCTTTTCCTTACAAAAATCCAAATGGGACTTGACTCAAATGCATTTTATTTTTTACTCTTTGCCTCTATAAGCATGAAGAACATGCTTTGACCAAAATAAAATAATAATAATAATGAATATAATAAATATGTCCATGATAAAAATGATATTTTAATACATTATGAAGACCGACACTAGTTACATTTTCCAACAGAGCTGACCTGAACATTTGAAGGGATCGAATTGACTAGGAAGAGGTCAACTGCATCTTTTTGGAGCCAAAAATTTGAATTTTCTATTTTAAAATTCCAATAGGAACATGACCGAAAACAATTTTTTTTTCTTTCTACCATGAAGAACATGCTTACAAATACATTAATGACTGAAATATACATTATGAATACTGATCTTAGTTACAAAATCCAACACTCCCTCTTAACTAGGGAGGTACTCATAATGACTATCTAGATGTTCTCATGTTGACAAATTTTCTCTATGAAAAGGTTATAAAAATTCATCATCAGCATCAACATCATCCAATTACCACAATTTGTGTAGACCTAGGTTGTCATTGATGTCAATATGGCAATATTCTGGTTACTAGAGGATGACATGAAGCCAAGGGGAAGCAAAGCAGATTCATGAAGAGACAGGAGCAAGGCCATCAGGATAGCCAAGCCATAAGCAAAAAGGAGTTACCTAAGGAGGCAAATCAAATCATATTACAGGATATTAGAGCAAGAGAGGCATTCATATATGTAAGGAGGTCTTTGAAAGGCACTGCCAAGCCAGAGGAGCCACATTGGAGCAAGAGGAGCTATAAGAGGAGCCACACATATAATATATAATATATAGATATATATATTATTATATGCAAAGAGAATAGAGCCAGGGAGGCACACACCAGATCTCTATATATATTATAGCAAAAGAGTGGAGCCATAGGAGGCAACACACAGAGCTATCGGAGCAACAGAGGACACAAACAACTGTAGGAGCCATATATATGTATATGTCAGGTATATATGCCAATGAAGAGGAGCACACAGATAAAACGGAGGAAACACAGAGATAGAGTTATCGGGAGCCATCGAGAGCCATCGGGAGCCATCGGGGGCAGAAATCATATCGATATATCCAGTTACGTTATCGGGCCAAAAACCCATATATGTATGCTTTGCTACTATCAGTGGAGAGAAAGCCCATATATATAGGCTTAACACTATTGGCACTTCAGGAGCGGCATTACAGTGTGTCAAGTGGACCATTGCGATCGCCGATAGCGATTATCGCATTGGGAATTCAGAGCGGATGTCATACAGTGTTAAGCGGCCCCTTTGCAATTGCCGATAGCGATACATATATATGCGGACTCGCCGCAACATTGCAATATAAGTTAATCTATTATCGTATCCGTCACAATCGCATATGTTATGAATCCTTGCCACACCCAAGCGCCGATTGCGATAAGGTTGTGGACCTAACGAGAATATTAACTATGGTTTAATACCATATCACATCCGCCCATCGAAATGCTACACAGAGGGTTGTCTGACTAGAAGCGCTGTTTGCGATAAAGCATGTGGACCCGATGTGACATCACAACTTGGCTTAATATAATATCGCATCCAGTGGTGGATCGGCCATCGGCCATCGACGGTGTCATGAGCCCGACATATAAAGGACCACCGAGAGTCACAAATCGCCGATTGTGATTTAAGCTGCGAACCCAATACAATTTAGATGCGGATGTAATATTGCTTGAAGTCTGCCCCTTAGTCTTTTGGACTATTTTTATCATATTCTCTGTGTAATTAAATATTTGTATATATTGCTTGCGTGGGGTTTGGAGACAAAGATATGTTAAGAAATGCTCCCGATAGCCCAGAAGACTAGAATCAAGCTGATAGTGATTGCGATAGGACATGGCATGTCTGTTACACTGTACAACCCTGTGTATGTCAAATAATTATGGATAAAAGGAGTGTTGTTACAGTTTTTAACTTGTAATAAGTATTCTCTGTGTACGCGGCCTCTCTTCCTCCTGAACGTGTCCTATTAATATTGTAATGCTCGGATAGACAGAGAAAACCAAAATTCGGGAAGCCGAAGAAGCAAGCAAGTGCAGAGAAAATGACAACGACCGAGGAGGAAACTAACAGGATAAGTGAGCGTTGAGGAAGCTGAAGAGCCTGCGGAGAAAGGAAGCCAAAGGCCAAGGGTGTCATATATAAGAAAATAAAAAATTGTTTGAATGCGTGGCTTGGTTGTTGAAGGCTGTTGAACATTGTGGAAAATAAGCTGGAGGAGACAGAGGGAGCGAGAGGATCCAACAAAATAGAAAGAGGGCCGAAGGGCCAACAGGACAACAGACAGTCGAAAGGGAGAAGTAGCCAGCAGAGAACATAAGCTTGAACAGAAAGTTGTTCTTTATGCAGAGCTTAGTGCAGCGAACAGTAGACTAACTAAAGCTATGTGAAGACATTATCAAAGAGCATGAAGGCTATTGGAGACTATGTGTAGGTAGTGTGCAGAGCTGTAAAGACTCATTCATAAGAAGACTGGTTGTCATTGATACTGTAGCTTGGAGACTATAGTGAACATCTAAATAGACAGAACTCAGCAGAGAAGAGTTCTGAGAGCAAAATATTACTATCAAACATGCCTTGACAAGTAGGATTGGAGTCCTTGGGGCTGGTGCCTCAAAAGCAAGAAGGATAGGAGTCCTTGGGGCTGGTGCCTCAAAAGCAAGAACGATTGGAGCCCTTGGGGCTGGTGCCTCAGAAGTGAGAAGGATTGGAGCCCTTGGGGCTGGTGCCTCAGAAGTGAGAAGGATTGGAGTCCTTGGGGCTAGTGCCTCAAAAGTAAGTAGAATTGGAGTCCTTGGGGTTGATGCCTCAAAAGTAGGAAGGATTGAAGTCCTTGGGAGTTTGTGCTCCTAATTCCAAGATTGGTGTCTTGGCGAAATAGAGTTGGTGCTCTGGAGGTTGAGCCTCACCAAAATCCAAGTCAGAGCTTGGAAATTGACTGTAACCATCTATATATTGTATCTATTTTATTGCACAGTTTATATTAATAAAAGCATTTATTCTTTTTGTTCATCTTTTGTTCTGAATAAATATGTTTTAACTGGTAAAACAATAGTGGGAAAAAGAAATATTGATTCACCCCCCCCTCAGTATTTCCAACAATTGGTATCAAATCTAGTACCTTCATTCAAAGCCTAATAGCTTGAAGGTTGAACCTTAGAACACAAATGGCGAAGTCAAGGAAGAAAGTCTCCAATCCTCCTAAGGATGTGTCTCCCTCTACTACTAAAATAGAAGACAATCAATTTGAGGAGGCTCCAAGGCTCAATGGGAACTTTAATATATGGGAAGCAAGAATGAGGAATTTCTTACAAACTCAAGGCATTGAAATCTGGAAATCAGTGATTGATGATAGAAAGATGGATAGAGAATCCAAGGAGTACAATGCAAAAGCAGTAAAAGTAGTCTTCAAACAAACAGATACATCTAGAATGGAGTTTGAAGTAAGAGCAGCTGGCAGCATATAACCAAAATGAAGCATTGCATGAAGATAAAAATTAGTAGAATAAATTTAAAGGACAGTCACAAATTGGATATCTGAATCTGCAGAGATATGTATAAAAACACAAGGAAAAGATGGCTCATAGGAAGGAGAATGTTGTGCAGTCAAGCATAACTTATGTTGATATAGATCACTTAAGAAATATAGCAACATCAAGGCACAACCCCTCACATTTTTTGTCCAAATGCAATGATGATTGAATACTAGATGGTAGTAACTTAAGGGGAAGCACAAAGACACAAAGGAACTCAGATCTAAAGAAAGATAGCAAGAAAGACGATCTCAGGGGCATTTTCCCTTGATTTAGACTATGAAGGCCTCTCAATGTTACCTGTGGAGACAACAATATGGATTGAAGCATAAAATCTTGGACTTGGACACTTGGTGTATGGCCGTTTTAAATTTGAATGAAAGCATTAAAGTAGAGCATCTTTAAGCACGGTTGAAGTCATGATAAATCAATTCAGAGACATGAAGAGGGAATAATGTGCAAATTGATGATAAAACATCAATCCTTCTATCTTGAGTAAAAAGAAAAAGAGCACTATGACAGGGGGAGTCACAAACCCATGAAGATCTACCATTCATGAAGAATAGAAGCAGCTTGATAGGGGGAGTCCCAGATCACTCCTTTGCTATTGATGTCAAAGGGGGAGAGAAGAAGAATATTTCCATCAATAACAAAAGGGGAGATTGTTGACCTAGGTTGTCATTGATGTCAATATGGCAATATTCTAGATACTAGAGGATGACATGAAGCCAAGGGGAAGCAGAGCAGATTCATGAAGAGACAGGAGCAAGGCCATCAGGATAGCCCAAGCCATAAGCAAAGAGGAGTTACCTAAGGATGCAGATCAAATCATATTACAGGATATTAAAGCAAGAGAGGCATTCATATATGCAAGGATGTCTTTGAAAAGACACTGCCAAGCCAGAGGAGCCACACATATTAATGTATATCATATATATATATATATATATATATATATATATATATATATATATATATGCCAACAGAGTTAGCAGAGCTACAAGAGAAAACTAAGCGAGTAGAATAGAGCATATATATGCCATATATATGCCAAAGAAGAATAGAGCCATGGGAGGCAGCACACAGAGCTATCAAAGCAACAGAGGACACAAACAATTGTAGGAGCCATATATATGTATACGTCAGATATATATTCCAATGAAGAGGAGCACACAGAGCAAACAGAGGAAACACAGAGACAAAGTTATCAGGAGCCATCAGGAGCCATCGGGGACAAAACTCATATAGATATATCCAGTTACGTTATCGGGCCAAAAACCCATATATGTATGCTTTGATACTATCGGTGGAGAGAAAGCCCATATATATAGGCTTAACACTATCGGCACTTCGGGAGCAGCATTACAATGTGTCAAGTGGACCATTGCGATCGTCGGTAGTGATTATCACATCAGGAATTCGGAGCGTAAGTCACACAATGTTAAGCGGCCCCTTTGCGATCGCCGATAGCGATACATATATATGCGGACCCACCACAACATTGCAATATAAGTTAATCTATTATCGCATCCATCACAATCGCATATGTTATGAATCCTTGCCACACCCAAGCGCCGTTTGCGATAAGGTTGCAGATCCGATGAGAATATTAACTATGGTTTAATACCATATCGCATCCGCCCATCGCAATGCTACATAGAGGGTTGTCCGACTAGAAGCGCCATTTGTGATAAAGCATGTGGACCCAATGTGACATCACAACTTGGCTTAATATAATATCACGTCCAATGGTGGATCAGCCATCGACCATCGGCGGTGTCATGAGCCCGACATATAAAGGACCACCAGGAGTCACAAATCACCGATTATGATTTAAGCTACGGACCCGATACAATTTAGATGCAGATGTAATATTGCTTGAAGTCCGCCCCTTAGTCTTTTGGACTGTTTTTGTCATATTCTCTATGTAATTAAATATTTGTATATATTGCTTGCGCGGGGTTTGGAGACAAAGATACATTAAGGAATGCTCCCAATAGCCCAGAATACTAGAATCAAGCTGATAGTGATTGCGATAGGACGTGGCATGTCCGTTACACTGTACAACCCTATGTATGTCAAATAATTATGGCTAAAAGGAGTGTTGTTACAGTTTTTAACTTGTAATAAGTATTCTTTGTGTACGCAACCTCTCTTCCTCCTAAATGTGTCCTGTGAATATTGGAACGCTCGAATAGACAGAGGAAACTGAAATTCGGGAAGCCGAAGAAGCAAGCAAGCACAGAGGAAATGACATCGACCGAGGAGGAAACTGACAGGATAAGCGAGCGTTGAGGAAGCCAAAGATCCCGCGGAGAAAGGAAGCCAAAGGACAGGGGTGTCAGATATAAGAAAATAAAGAATTGCTTGAATGCATGGCTTGGTTGTTTAAGGCTGTTGAACGCTGTGGAAAATAAGCTGAAGGAGACAGAGGGAGCGAGAGGATCCAACAGAATAGAAAGAGGGCTGAAGGGCCAACAAGACAACAGACAATCGAAGGGGAGAAGTAGACAACAAAGAACATAAGATTGAACAGAAAGTTGTTCTTTATGCAGAGCTTATTGCAACGAACAGTAGACTGACTAAAGCTATGTGAAGACATTATCAGAGAGCATGAAGGCTATTGGATACTATGTGTAGGCAGTGTACAGAGCTGTAAAGACTCATTCATAAGAAGACTGGTTGTCATTGATATTGTAGCTTGGAGACTACAATGAAGCTATAAATAGATAGAACTCAGCAGCGAAGAGTTCTGAGAGCAAAAGATTACTATCAAACATGCCTTGACAAGTAAGATTGGAGTCCTTGGGGCTGGTGCCTCAAAAGCAAGAAGGATAGGAATCCTTGGGGTCGGTGCCTCAAAAGCAAGAAGGATTGGAGCCCCTGGGGTTGGTGCCTCATAAGTGAGAAGGATTAGATCCCTTAGGGCTGGTGCCTCAAAAGTGACAAGGATTGGAGTCCTTGGGGCTGGTGCCTCAGAAGTAAGTAGGATTGGAGTCCTTGGGGTTGATGCCTCAGAAGTAGGAAGGATTGAAGTCCTTAGGAGTTTGTGCTCCTAAGTCCAAAATTGGTGTCTTGGTGAAATAGAGTTTGTGCTCTGGAGGTTGGAGCCTCACCAAAGTCCAAGTTGGAGCTTGGCAACTGATTGTAACCATCTATATATTGTATCTATTTTACTGCACAATTTATATTAATAAAAGCATTTATTCTTGTTGTTCATCTTGTGTTCTGAATAAATATGTTTTAATTGGTAAAACAATAGTGGGAAAAAGAAATACTGATTCACCCCCCTCTCAGTATTTCCAACAATTTGGTCAACAACTATCACACGTGGTAAATCATCAACATCAACATCATCTAAATACCATAATTTAGTCAGCAACTATGACACATGGCAAACCATAAACATCATCATCCAATTACCATAATCTAGTCAACAACTGTGATACATGGTAAATCATCATTAGCATCAACTAGTCACTATTATTATGGCCAACACCTTTGACCCATGGTATATTGACTAGTCCTGGTTCACCATCATCCTCGTCAATATCTTTAACTCGTGGTGAAACCATAGGCACACACTCAATCCATTTGAGTAATCTAGTCCCAAACCTAAAGACCCCACTCTAGGCCATGATGCTAAATGGGATCACTCTACCTATCTGGAGAGTAATTTGAGCATGATACTGAAAGGCACCCACTCAATTGAGTGATCTTGGGCCTTTAGGACCATTCTTCTTAATTTGGTTAATATACTTGAAATATGAAGAATGATTGTCCTTTTTTGGACCATTCTCCCCAACTAGTCAACATCTTTTACACAGAGAATGATTGTCCATGAGGTTGTCATATAAATACTCTCTCTCATCAAGATGTATATGACCATGACCATCAAATGTTGTTGTTGTCTCATCACTCCCTCTTGCTAAAAGATACATTCTTAATCACTCCAAGCTTGTCATAGGACAATATTCTTGATAATATTGGAGCCATATTTCTCTCTTCCTAAGCCATGTCATGGTATAGGATCTCAAGTTGCCTTGACCTGTCATCATGTTGTCAGATGCACTTGATCAAACTATCCTGCAAGTTGGAGCCATACTGCTTTAAAACTTTTCATTCAAGCTACAACATAATCAACCTCTAAGTTCAATAGATGTTTGCTTCCTACTCATCTACAAGATTGGAGCCCAAACTAAAGCGGTATACAAACTCATTATGTCTTTAACACTCATTTCCCAATTTAAATTTGTGAATCCTTACAACTTTTGAAGCCACGTTGATTCGGTACAAACTTCACAGGTTGCGATATACTTTGCTTCTACAATGCTGAGTGCGACAAATTTTTGCTTCCTGCTTGTCCAAGAAATCATAACAGATCTCAAACTAAAGCATCCTCTTGAATTACTCTTCCTATCATTTTCACTCCCTGCTTATTTAGAATTTGTATATCCCTGTAGTTATACATCATTGTTTGAGTCATATTTCAAACCATAATTGATTTTTCCATGACCAAATGTACCATGTTGTTACTTCAACACATGTTGAGCTATATGCCTTGGCTCAACCATAGAACGATCTACTTCCTTCTCTTGGCTACTTTTAGGCTACCCTAACTAGGCATTATTTCCAAAATAGATCTTGTCATGGAAATCTTGGTTGCTCCCTCTACCACTGATGCTCAGAAAGCCCTTACTGCCTCCTCTAAAATAAATATTTTTGGTCAATGTTTCTCCCTTTGACGAGCTCTTCTATTTTCATAAGAAAAATCAATCATATAGGATCAACCTTGATCCATAAATCCAAGTGTATCAGATATGAGGAGCCTGTACAAAGCCTTATTTCTTCTTTCAAGTATAAGACTTCTTCATGTACCTGACAAGCTTGAGGTAGCTATTGTGTACACTTCTTCTTTCATCAAGGAAGTAATTATATACACCCATTTGATGTAGTTTTCAACAAAAATCATAAAGATACTAAACTGTTAATAGAAGTGTACCTAACACAATATCGTTTCATAGTATTCTTCTCTCTTAATGAGGTAATCCTTCGATTTGTACTTATTTCCATCTAATCATAATTTTTCTTATAAGTCACCATTATCTTATTTCCATCATATATCAAGGCATTCTTCCAACTAGTTGATCTGCATGCTCCCTCTGAGTCCATATCTCATCTAGTACAATATCTCTCAACACAAATCCCTATTCTTGGGAGAGTTCTCTTGTCGCAAATTTTCTTTGTTCTTCCACCTGCTACCAAGTTCTAGGTATCCTTTAATATGTACCTACAACCCTCACTAGGAGGCGATGGAAGAAAAACTATAATCAAGCAAATAATTCAAATACAAGAGTCTAATTACTATTAAAACAACAATAGTAGTAATACTAAAATAAGAGATATAGAAGATACTTATATTTTGAGAATAATGTTATCTACCTCTTGATATTTAGTCTTCTTGTATCCATCTAACACCTTAATCATCCTCATCAACATCATCATCATGATTCCATTCCTTCCTTGCAAGAGCTAGGGCTTCTTATTTCAGGGGAAACATTCAATCCTAGGGTTTTCTTGTAAAACCCTTTTTGCTTGCTAGAGTTTACTAACCCTAGATATCACAAGTATAAATCACTGTAATATTTTATAGTCAAGATATTCATTCATTCAAACCCTATATTCTTCTTGCAAGACAACATTATTCTACATCTATAGAATCCTAATCCTTCAACCAATTAAGATATAAGACTAATAAATTGTGTCTAAATGAGGAATATCCCAATGAGATGCCTTCATCAAGAGAGGCATATGATCTAGATTCCTCGACCCAAGTAGACTTATACTTCATCAAGATCTTCACTTTATCCTTCAACCTTGAAGAGGAACTTAGCCTCTTTGTCACATTCAATGTACTAGCTTTATTAAGGTGTGCTTCTTCTAGGGTTGAGATTCCATATTCAGAAGGTATGTCTTGTCCTTTAATACCCAAAACACCCTAGCATAATTAATGCAATGTAACTCCTAGGAATTTTACTTATTAGTGCAAGGTTTCAAAGACAATGTCCTACTTCAGAAATACAATGGAAACATCCTTTAAGGAAAGTACACAAATCTGATATGCCATACTTCAAATTCCTTTGGTGTAGGTTTTAACCCTGTACAGAAATTACCTGCATACAAATTCTAAAACAAAGAAAATAAACAATGCGAGAGCATAACACATAAAACACATATGCACGGAGATTTTCCCTTGGATCCCAAAATCGGGACTACCAACTTGATTTTTCATTATGTTCCTTTCAATGTTACAATACATATTTATACATGCCAAAGCATCCAATACCATGGACCGAAAGCCCATCGCGTCCAAAACCATGGACCAAAAACCATAGGTAGGTTCGCCCAACCTAATATAGGGTCCAAAAAAAAATAATAATAATAATAAATAAATAAATAAATAAATAA
>APFE030907775.1:11904-25211 GCA_000404065.3 Pinus taeda | reverse complement strand
GGTTCCTATTCGAGATAAGGTTTCCATAGTCATCACATTAATGGATGCACCCAAATCAATTAAAGTGTTCTTTATAGGTTGTCCATTGATAAAGGTGGTAACCACAGGGATTCCAGGGTCTGCAATTTTTTTGGTAACAAATCTGGTAGACATTAAACTTGCAAGCTTTCCACCTACTTGAATTGTAGAGAGTTCTCTCTTTTGTCTTCCTGGTCTCTTGGTACATAGCTCCCTTATTGTTTTGGCATAGATCAGGATATATTTAATTGCTTGTAGCAATAGGATTTTAATGCATACATTTCTCAGTTCAGACAAAAGATCAAACTTGGGTTGTTTTAGTTTCATTTCCAACCTCTCTGGAAAAGGAGGCTGGATCATATGGGATGAGGAAGGTTCTTGTGGCCTTGAAGTAGGTTGTTCTGATGGTTCAAGTGCAGCTTCAACTTCAGGCATTTCTAGAGTATCTTCCTCCACAATCTCTTCAATTCTTTCAGGCTAAGTCACCACTTTTCCGGATCTAAGTTGGATTTCCTACAACGACATAGGAAGTTCCTGTAACACATGAACAAAAATTTCTTGCAGCAACTGTGGTGCAATACAGTAGGTAGGAAAAGTGGGATAAGTGACCAATCCAATGTTGTGAGTGGATTGGATGGTTTTATTATTGGGGTTAGACACTGGTTGGGTAGGAAGTTGCATAGGACAAGGTTGATTTGGTGGGGCAGGAAACTGAAGTTGCTATTGTTGAGGTTGAACCATTTACTGTTGTGTGGGTTGCAGTGGATAAAAGTTTTGAGAAGGAAAATTCTGTGTGGTAGGGTAAGAAAAGTTCCCCCACCAAGGGTGTTGTGGAGGTCAAGATTGTCAGGGCATTGGAATATTCCACATCTGATTTTGAGTATAAGGAACTTGATAATGCAACTGAGACATACCTATAACACGTGGTTGCCATGGTCTTTGAGGTTCCATTACATAAAGTGCATTGACAACTCCTTGATTATCTAGATATGCTTCTTTAATTTCAGGAAGCGAAGGGCATTGATAAGTGGAATGCTCAGCTTCACAAATTTGGCATACCTCTATACTATCTGCAGGACATTCCCTCAAGGCATGCTTCTTCCTCCATTTCGAGAAAAACATGGTCAGGGTTTTTTCTAGTTCCTCTTGTTTTTCCTGTTTCTTCTTAGCCTACAAAACATATAATTGAGAAGATAATGTGCTAAGAATATCAGTTCTAAAATTTTCAAATAAATTACCCATTTCAGCTCTGGTTACTCCAACTCTAGCAACCCACTTGACAAGCCTGTAAGAAGTATCTCTTGTTCCTCCTCCAACTTTAGAATTTCCTCTTGAATATTGTTGGCATATCTTACATACCTCATCATAGCCCAACTTTGATATGTCACCTCCTCCCATTAAGTTAAAAATCTCCAGAGATTTTGGTTTGATTTCTATGAGAAAAAATGTTATTTTAGTATCCTTTCTTAGTTGATTCATCTTGGATATCTGTAGATTATAATAAAATATCTCCACCACGTTCTCAAGACTCCCCCCGTCCTTCTGAGTCATGCAAAAAATTTCTTCTCTGAGGTCCCTAGTCTTGCAATAATCTTAATATTACTTCAAGAATATCTTTTTCATTTCATCCCAAGTTGTAATGGAGTTTGAAGCCAACCCCATAAACCACCTGAGAGCTGCATCCTTCAATGTTGCTGGAAACAACTTCAACTTCTAAGCATTGGAAGAATAATCATAGCTCCCGCATAACACATCAAACTTGAACAAAAAGGCATTAGCATCTTCATTGGGAACCCCACGAAAGTTAGGCAAGGCTGAGGGAGGAATATTCTTCATTTGAGTAGCTCCACCAGCCTCCTTGATAGGGAATTCGAATGTGACCAGTTCTTCTTCCTTCTCATCATGTCCATCTGTGTTACTAGTCCCCTCTTCATGAGTCATTCTGGACCAAAAGGAAGTGGGGCCTTTGTAAACTATAGATTGTGCAGAATAAATCGTTTGAAATTCTGGTTCTTGAATGGGATTGACGAGGATTTCCTTTTTAGGCTGACCATTGAGAAAATATGTTGTATTCCTTGTGAGATGAGATTCAAAATGGGAAGAAATAAAATATTTTCCTACAGAAGTTGCTATTGTAGAAGTAGGAATACATTCTGGGCTCTTTTCAGGACCACAAACCTCTTGTCCAGACTCTTCTTCCCTTGCTGCCTTATATCTTGCAGACTTCTTTTTCCTTGCCAGTGTATTAGTAAATGAACTGGTGCTCACACCACCACAAAAGAAATTTATAGATGTTGGACCCTATCATCTACTATGCAAACAATTTCAAAGAAAATTACCTACCAAACAATCAGGACATAGATTTGGCGAATTTATGACCTCCTCAGGTGCGTAGGCTTTGTCCTTTGTCTTACCACTTCAACTCCCCCAATCCTGAAAATTCCAAACAATACATGTGATACAAAAACACTTCAGTATTATCCCTTAGAACCTCCTCGACAACGACGCCAAAATATTGAGTGAAATTATAAACTTATAATGTGATTAACATAAATCATCAACCCATCACAGGTAAGCTTGTGAGATTTTGCGCAAAATATATGCAGGCTTCACACTATGAGTGATGACTAATCTAACTAGTCAATCATACCAAACTAATGCCTATTTCCTACATCAATCATTTAGCAGCAAAGGCTATGGAGTGGATTGAAACATCCCTCTGATTAGGAAAAGATACAAAAATCAAACTTACATCAAACTCAGAAATTCACTCAACATTATAAATCAAATCTTGATTAAATGAAATCCACACATTAACATGAAAATCATTGATTCAATAATTTGCTACTGATATATCTGAAAGCATACATTAGTTGTAAGAACAAATTATTACTACATAACAGAAATAAAATGCATACCCACTAAAATACAAGAGTTTTCAGCAAAGGGGGCCCTCCCTTACTCACAACTCCTTCAAATTAGAAGAGCTTTCTCAATGAAATAGACAAAACATATAATATTATATTAATCTGCAAAGATATCAGTCGAGTACAATCTAATATACAGAATCAGCTGAAACCAACCTAGCAACCCCCTACCATATAAACTAGAACAAAATTTATACAAATACAAAAGCCCATATGTGTCTCGAAGTAAGGAAATCTATTAATCGAAGCCATTGGCTAACAATCCTATTACAAAATATTAAATTTAGCTATGCTAATTCTAATCCATGACTGAAAGAATGGATTAGACAAAATTCGTTACATGGTTGTAGCTTTCCTCCATATGACCAACGAGAGAAGGTTTGCAAATTTGGGTGGTTTCGTTGACGGATCTGAAATGGCCAATAGGACAACATCCATATGTGATAGATTCCCCACAAAACCCATGTTCCCGTTTGAATTAGAAATTTGTGGAACATAGCTAACCACCGATTTTGCTGTAGGAAATCTAGGCGGTTGCAGGAAATCCACATTTGCAGGAATTCTGGAGCATCTATAGGAAATAGGATCACACAAGCTGTTTGTAGGAAATGTGGGCTTGTTTCGAATCAAAACAAATCTGCACAAGAACTCTAGATTAGTTGGCATGATAATTAAATAAAGAACAACTAGCTTTAAGGAATGCTTAAGGTTAAGGTAAAAGATGCTTTTTCATGTTAGTTTGCATACCTTCAGCATACGACATACTTTTGGCAAAAACCTAGTTATTATAATCGAAATAGGCATAATAGGGGTTAAAGATAGTTTAAAATGGGAGAGGTAAAGTATGCAAAGGGTGTCAAAATTGGGCAAAACCATGCCCCAACAATGACATGTGGCATGCCATATAAGTTTACTCTACTAATTGAGTCCATAATCAAGTCATCATGGTATATTTGCCATAAATTTTCCTTGAAGAATCTATGTCTGACTTGTGGCATCCAAAAGAAGACATAGAGAGATACCTCATGCCATCATTTCAGACCTTGGGAGGCTGAAATCATAAAGATCCAAAATTTTCAAGGTCAATCAAATCAACAAGCTCAAAATCAAGCTCTTAAAAGGTGTGTATTTTTAAATTTATATAAATTTGTTTGAAAAAATAGTTTGAAGTGATTCATAGGGAATATAAAAGAATATATATCATTATTTGGTTCCAAAATTGCTTAAAAACAAAAAAAGATACACCCATTGAGCCCATAGAAAGCTCTATTACAGCATATGAAGAAGAAGAAGAAGAAATGCAAAATGATATATAAAAATTAAGGGAACAAGCGCAACAAATTTCACTCTCAAAAAGAGAAAATAAAATGAATTGAAATAAATTGTGAATGTTATGGTTTAGAAGAAAAAATAAAAAGGTACATAAAATCATAAATGGAAGGTTTGAAGGAACTCTTGACAAATTTGCTGCAAGAAATGCTTCCTAGTGGGGATAAGGTATTCCATGAAACTCATGATGAGAAAAAAAGGAATGTGAATCATGATTTAAGAGACTCTAAGTTTGGGTTGAAGACCAAACATATTCCAAAGATTGATATGAGAAATTTTGATGGCAAGGATATAGTAACATGGATACTATAGATGGAGCAATTCTTTGATCTACATGATGTGCAACACACACAAAAGGTACACATTGCATATTTATATTTAGAATCTAATTATTTTGTGTGGTGTCAATGGATATTTTCTTGTAAATCATTTGTCACCTCGACAATTTTTATAGAGGAATTTCTATCACATTATGAATATACAAAGGGAAATGCCTTATTTATCCAATTGATGAATCTCAAACAAAAGGGTTCATTTGCAGAGCACATTGATGACTTCCAAAGATTAAATATGAAGGTAACTGATATTCTAAAGGAGCATCTAACTATTGTATTCACAAGGACTTTAAAGTACAGCATCCAACATGAGGTTTACGTTTGGGAAATTAATTTACTGGAGAAAGCATTTAGGGTGTCAAGAAAATTTGAAAGAAAAATTATGGAAAAAAGGAGGTCTACCACTCACAACTATAAAGATGGGAGTGTTTTCATTCCTAGCCTCCCATAACCTACAAGGTTGAAACCACAATAATTGGAAGAAAAAAGAACAAAAGTGCTTTGTTATAGTTACGATAGAAAATACACCAAAGGTTCATAAGTGTGCTAAGAATCAATTATTTTACATAGATTGTGAAGAGGATGGAGAAAAGGAACAAGAAACATCAAAAGAAGAAGATATACACTAGGAATCAACTGTGGGGGTTGAAAAAGAAGAAATAAATATGACCACATCTTGTAATACATTGGCAGGAATTACCACTCCTAAAACTCTCAAGATAGAAGGATATATTAAGAAGAAAAATGTAATTGTGATGATTTATTTGGGTAGTGCCCATAATTTTATTCATTATAAGATAGCCAAGGATTTTAATTTCTTTCTATATCCAGCACCAAAGTGTCAAGTGATGGTTGTAGATCAGGGAGCTATAAATTGCTTAGGGAAGTGCCATAATATCAATATAACCATGGGGGAATATGCATTGAATATCCCAATACTTTCCATTCCAATAAGTGGTGTTGATGTTGTATTACGAGTCCAATGGTTACAATATTTGGGGACAATAACTTTCAATTTTAAAGAACTTTGCTTGAATTTTTTATGGGAAGGAAAGGAAATTGAATTAAGGGGTATGGCAAGAAAATCTAGGAAGATAATATGCTCTAATGGCATGCCAAATGTTTTGAAGAAGGAATAATACAGGGTAATTGCAAAATTATGTTCACTAGATGTTCAAACATCTATGCCATATATTTATCAATGTCTCCAAAGAGTCCTTGACAATCATTCTAAGGTATTTGACACTTCCAAAGGTATCCCACTTATTTGTGACCATGATCATAAAATTCACTTGGTTTCAGGAAGTGTTCCTCCAAACATCAAACCTTACAGATATCCATATGCCCATAAGAGTGAAATTGAATGCATGGTTTCAAAAATGCCATAGGAAGGTATAATTCAACCTAGTAAAAGTTCTTTCTCTTCTTCAGTAGTAGTGGTATCCGAGAAGTATGAATCATGGCATATGTGTCCAAATTATAAAGAGCTCAACAATATCACTATTAAAGATAAATTCCCCATCCATATCATGGGTGGATTGTTGGATTAACTACATGGAGTAATTTACTTCACCAAGTTGGATCTTCATTTAGGATATCAATAAATTAGGATGAAGACAAAAAAAATTCCAGAAATGACATTTAGACCTCATGAAGGCCATTATGAAATTTTGGTCATGCCTTTTGGCCTTACGAATGCACATTCCACATTTCAAGGTTTGATGAATTCCACGTTCAAACCCTTCCTTAGAAAATTTGTGTAGTATCATCAAGTTTTGGAAATATCATGTTCAACATGTTGAAAAGGTGTTCAAACTATTGGAGGAGAAACAATTATATGTGAAACCCTTGAAATGTTTCTTTGGGGTATAAGAAGTGGAATATTTGGGTCATATTGTATCTCATCAGGGTGTTAAGGTAGACCCTAACAAAATTAAAGCCATAAAGGAATGGAAAATCCCCACAACCTTAAGGAATATTTGAGTATTTATTACGTTAGCAAGGTATTATCACAACTTTGTTAATAATTATGGGAAAAAAGCAACACCCCTAAAAACATTATTGAAGAAAGATGCATTTTTTGGAGTTCAGAAGTAAGTAAGGCCTTTGAAGATATTAAAGAGGAAATGTGTTGAGCTCCAGTCTTAACTACAACAAACTTCCAAAAAACTTTTACCATGTAATGTGATGCCACAAGATATGGCATTTATGTTGTTTTAATGCAAGAAGGAAGACTTGTTTCCTTTGGAAAGTCATCCAATCAAGGGAAAGCATTTACACAAACCTATTAATGAGAATGAAATGTTGGCAAAACTCCATGCTATAAATAAATAGTGCCCTTACCTAATGGGAAGGCACTTCAAGGTAAAAATATATCATTAAAATTGTAAATACTTCTTGAAACAAAGATTATCTTCAGAAGAGCACAAAAATGGGTCACAAAGATGTTGGGTTATGACTTTGAAATCATCTACAAAAAAGGAAGAAAAATGTTGTTGCAGGTGCACTCTCAAGAAGGGATGAGGATGTGGAGGCATTTCTCTATGCCATTTCTATCATCCATCCTGATTGGATAATTGAAGTAAGGAATGAATGAAAGAATAATGAAGAGGTAAAGACACTCATTCAAAAGTTACAACAAGAATATCCTAGTGCATTTGATACATTTATTCAGAAAAATGATTCAATATGGTAAAAGGATCGCTTATATCCATGTAAGAATTCCCAACTCAAACAAAAGGTTCTTTTGGAATTTGACACCTCTCCTACAGGAGGGCACTCAAGATTTTTAAAAACTACGACAGGGTCAAGAAGGAATTTTCGTGGATAGTCTTAAAATGTATACTCAGAAGTTTATGGAAGAATGTTTGGTTTTCCAACAAAATAAAGTTGAGGCAATTAATACCCTAGGTATTTTACAACCATTAGCCATTCCAAGTCAACATTGGGAGGAGGTATCAATGGTTTCTATCACATGCCTACCAAATTTTGAAGGAAAGAGTGTCATTTTGATGGTAGTTGGTAGTTTTACCACGTGTGCACACTTTTGTGCACTATCTCATCCTTTCAAACACTGTATAGTCACTACTGAATTTGTGGAAATAGTTCAAAAGTTACATTGAAACCCAAAGATTATTGTAAGTGACAAAGATCCCATTTTCATTGGAATGTTTTGGGTATAATTATTTTCTTGTCTTGGTACTCAATTAGCTCATTTTTAATCTTATCATCCTCAATTTGATGAGAAAACTAAGATAGTGAACAATTTTTTGAAAGGATATATTTGCTACTTTGTATCTAATAAACAAACACAATAGGTCAAGCGCTTACATTTGGCAGAATGGTGGTATAACACTTCCTTCCATATCAAAGAAAAAATGACCCTATTTATTGCATGTTATGGATATCATACATCGTCCATCACATTGTCTTTAAGAGACAATTCTAAGGTTCAAGCAGTGGAATATCACATTCAACATCAACAACAAGTTTTCCAACTCTTAAAGGATAACCTCACTCTAACACAAAATTGAATGAAACAATAGGAAAATCAACATCACATCGAAAGAAGCTTTTACATGGGTGATTAGGTATTTTTACAGTTACAACCATACAAAAAAATTTCCCTCAAGCAACATATGAAGGATAATAAATTATCACCTAGGTAATATGGCCCTTACAAGGTGTTGCAAAAGATTATTATTGTGGCATACAAATTGGAGCTTCCTACATCTTCGCGAGTACACCCAGTATTCCATGTTTCATGCTTAAAGAAGGTTATTTCTCTCGGTTCAAATGGGAGTTGAAACTTATTTTTTACAAAAAAAAGTTTTGAAAAGAGTTGAAAGTAAAGAGTTAACATATCAGTTTCATATTTGAATGAAAAAATTGAAGATGAGTCAACACCCAATTTTAACAATGGATAGATACCATGCACATGATGAGTTTATAGCCGATGAGAAGAGATTTCTTAAATATGCATTTCTGTTTAATGATTTTTGTGGTGGGAAGATGAGAACAAGAAGTGTTATTTTTCAACATATGCTAAAATATGGGCATAGAGATATAAACCCTTTCTCTCAAAATTTTTATCCAGATAGGATAAAGTTGCATAACATGAGAGATGTAGAGGCACCAAACATAGATGAAGAGGAAAAAAACACAAATGAAAAGGTAGGAACCTTTGATGAAGGGATTGAAGTTGATATAATGTTGAATGATAGTTTCAAGGATGAATGGCAGAAATTGATGGAAGATGCTTCAAAACTTGTGTATGGTACTTCCAATTTAAGTCATTTAACAACAATCCCATTTATTCTTAACTTGAAAGTGGTGCATGGTTGGAAAAATTAGAGTGTTGATGAGTTATTGGCATTTTTACATCAATTGTTACCACTTGAATTCCATATTGACAACAAAAATAAGTGCATGTAAAATGAAAATCACTTTAAAGCTAGGCTTAGGGAATAAAAACATGCACACTTGTGTGGATGGTTGTGTATTATTTCGAAAAAAACTTGTAAGTGAGACTAAATGTCTGAAATGTAAAGAAGGGAGGTATAGACTAGGGTTGAAATCAAATTCAGTTCCTAGAAGGGTTCTTTGCCACTTTCCACTAGCCCCATGCTTGCTTCGAATGTATATATGTCGAGACATTTATGAGCTCATGCAATGGCATGCCCAAAATAAGAGAACCGATGGAAAGAAACAATTTGTGGCTGATTCTAAGACATGGAAGGAATTTGAAAATAGATCACCTTCTTTTACCCAAGGTCTTCGCAATATAAGGATAGGTTTAGCTCTAGATCTGGGGAACCCTTTCTCATATCAGATCACTAAATGGTCAAATTGTCTAGTGTTTTTGATAAATTATAACTTGCCTCCATGGTTAGCAACTAAACCATTTTTCTTGATGTTGTCATTGATTATACCAAGGAAAAAAGTGTGACTTCTCATACAATTGGTATTTATTTAGAGCCATTATTTGATGAGATAGTAGAATTATGGAAAGGAGTTGAAGAAATTCAAACTTTAAGGGATGATAATTCAATTCAATTCACTTTAAGAGATTATTTATTGTTTAGAATACATGATATTCCTACATATGGCACTTTGACTGGTCTCAATGTCCATGGATACCATGGATGTATGGCTTGCATCTTTAAGGGTTTTGTGAAGCACTCAAGTAGTTTGCACAAGTGTATTTATTGTGAACATCATGCTTACCTCAAAATGGAGCATCCATATCATCGAAAAAAGTCATGTTTCAATCGTTAGGAAGAGAATCGTGAAGCACCACTACCAATAATAAGTGATTACATTATTGGGAATGGAGAAAAAAAATGCAATTATTGAAAATGGTGGCATTTGTGGTAGTAAAAAAATCCAATTAATGATAGTGGCATATGGTTGTGCATATTCTTTAAGTTGCCATAATTTAAACATATAACCATTAGGCATACTGTTGACTTTATGCATACTAAGAAAAAAATAGTTTTTTTCTATAAAGAAACTCTTTTTGGTGCATATGATATAGTGTCATCATGCCTATACCTTCAAGAATTAAAGATTCATCGAAATCTTTGTGTTGAAAAATATGGTGATGGAAAATAGAGAAAACTTATTGGTCCTTATGTGTTGATAAAGGATCGACGTGCACAATTCTTAAAGTTGATGTTTTAGACTTGATTTTCTACTGGATATGTAAGTGGTAATATTAGAAGCTAAACTGGCAATAATAGCTTAAGAAGCTTGAAGATGTATGAATATCATGTCATAATTGAGGATATTTTAGCTGTTGTAGTCATATGAAGTTTGGAAATGGGGCTAAGATTGACAATTATAAGGCTGGGCTTCATATTAAATAGAATGAGTTTGCATGTGTTAGATCCTTGAAACATTGATAATTTGAGGGGAGAGGTCTGCTTATTGGAATGAGAATTTACACCAATTATATTAAATATTATATGCATCTTATTGTACATCGAGAACATGAACTAGAGCATTGTGGCCCAATAAGAATGATATGGATGTATCCTATAGAACGATACATGAAGGTTTTGAAAACAATTGTTCGTAATAAGGAAAAACCAAAAGGTAGCATGTGTGAGGGATATTCAATGCAAGAGGCCATATGATTTGCACAAAATACATGAAGGATTTTAGAAATGTCAATCAGTGTGCATGGGATGATGAAAAATTTAGAGAGTTGCAAGTGAAGTATTAGAAGGAAATGGACGTTGCTTCAAAACACATCCTCATTCGATAAGTGGCGCAACTAAAATATTATTTATGTGATAATTTATTTATTTAATTTCATTTAATAGCTAGATTGTTATCACTCTTATTATTCATACTCTATGTAGAAAATACGAAGAAGAGATTCAAACAGGGATGCATCCATATCGAAAGTGTATAGTTCAATATTTGAATATTGGAGATCGTTCTTTTCCAAAATTTGATGATTGGATTGTTGATGCAATTAATGATGCACAACAAGAGGGTAAAGACACAACGATTGAGGAAATTGAGCTTTCACTACCTCCAAGTATATCAGCTTCTTATTTCAGTGGGACGTAGGCCTATGGTAGTAATTTAAGAGTGGAAGAAAGGGACAAAGGGAAGGTAATTTATGACTTTATTGTTAGTGTTGAATTTCATCACGACACTGAGAACAACTTTTTTGTTGGATTCATACAAGAAATTATTCAAGTTGATTATGGTGAAACTAGTCATATATTATTAAAATTTAAATGGATCCAACCATTTGCAATACAACTTGATGAGTATGGATTTGTATGTGCAAATACACATCAAATTTTATTGAAGACCAATGAGCCATATGTTTCCCCTCTTCAAATTAACTAGTCATTTTTAATTGATGATGTAACAAACTCAGGATGGTCATATTTCATTCAAATAGAGCTTTGTTTAGAAAGGAAATTCATGGAATATATTGATATAATGGTTGATGGGAAATGTAATGGTTTACAAAAAACATTGGAGGAAGAAGCTAAAGATGGTGATAAAGTATTTGAAGACAAAACTTTGATTCTCAATGAAGAGATCAAGATAGAAAATGCAATGTATGGTCAGGACAATATACTGTACGAGGAGAATGAAGAAAATCAAGCAGATGTATACAAAAGTGATCAAGATTGTGATATTTATGGCCATGCAAATGATCACGATGATGATTTATCACCTTAACTTTATGGCATAAAGTTTCACTATGCAAATAGATTTTATAGCTTTGGCCAAGGGATTAGCCAAATTGTTGTGATAAACTCTGTGCCAAATTTATCCTTCATTTTTCACTTTGTGTGAAGTTTGTCTCATTCCACTAACTCTATTATAGCATGAAGTAATTCAATTTATCTTAATGAGGGTTACTAGATCCATCAATGAAATTTTCTGCATGAAGTTATGCTAACCTTAATTTATTTTGTAACTTCTATTGTTGGTTTTCTTTTCCTCAAGAAAAAATCGTATTTTGTTATTTTAAGGGTTGGATTATGAAAGTCAACTTGTAAAACTAGAAACTTCTAATTTTATTTTAGTTGTTAAATTGTGGAATTCTTATCTTTTTATTAAGGCATATTTGATTTTCAGCTTGCAAACCTCAAAGCTCAAAGTAAGTTTCTGTTTACTAAGAGCTCAAAGTCTTAATATGGTTCGAGAGATTTACGCTTAAGATGTATATTATCCAAACATCGAACACATATAATAGAAATTCAATAATGTTCTATAACGGCTGGGACAACCAATCCGCATTGCCAATTGCTAGATGCTTTGTTTCTATTATGTGATAAATTTAATGCAAATTTTACAAAAAATTATGTATTTAAAAAAAAAAAAAATGCATGGTCTTAACATTTTCCTATATTTCATCAATTGTCCATGCTCTAACTAAGGTGTTGGTACTAATTGAAGTGTTCCTTCTACCACCATATTAGCAACATATTTCAAAGGAAATAACTTGAACAAGAATCAACATAATATGCTATGGTTCATGTCTTATTTTTCTTTCTATTTCAACTACCATAGATTAAGAGTTTTGTTTTTCTTTCTTATGAGGGATTGCAATCCAAGTTGGCATTAAAATTTAATTTATAAATATTCAAAATAAAGGTTATTTTAAGTTGAAATAGTAACTAACATAGTTTAAGAGGGTTTACCATAGATTTGAGGTGCTAAAATTACCTCAGTTCATTGGAACATGTCTCGACTGATGTTATGATAGTAGCATTGTGTTGAAGAAATGATTTTGATGATATAACAAGAAGAACTCCCATTTTGCAACTAGAGGATTTGTTCTAACATTAGACTAGTCACATCAACCAATCATGCACATAGCACAAGATGAGTACCATGGAGAGAAAGTTTGCTGGTTAGTTTTTGAAGTTACAATGATGTTGATTCATTATCATTATTAGTTTTTGAAGTTATCAATTTAAGTTTAATTCATTCTCATTAATCATAATACATGACCGTAGAAAACCCCTTTTTTTCATAGTCTTTTTTTGTCCATGCACTAATATTTTTTTTAAATGTGAAATATAGGACATAAAGGCTATGAAGAAGAAGGGGTTGAAACGAAAAAATGATCTCAACAATGATGAATATATGATAGAATACGAGTGTGTGTATAATGAACACATTGAAAAAAAATGAAGAATAATTGTCATCTCTTGGTTTT
>APFE030907773.1:0-14668 GCA_000404065.3 Pinus taeda | reverse complement strand
CTCTTCGAGGGGGCAACCTCATTTACATTACATAAATGAACAATTCTTCGATGATACAAATGAAAAGACCTCCTTTCTTTATATAGGAGTCTAAGGGGTCATAACATAATCAGAGCCTGCATAACAATAATAATGTAAGGGCACATTAATAACAATAGTGGGCTTCTATGGGGCACAATAGTAACAATATGGGCACAATAGGGGCAGAACAATATTAATAAGGGGTACAAGTACAACAGTAATGGGGTAATCACTAGTATTATGGGGACCCAACAGAGCCAAGATATGGTGGCATTGGATCTAAGGAGTTCAAGGCCTTTGGAAATGTATCTAGATGAGAAAATATTCAAAACACATTCCTATTCAATACCTCATAAGAATTCCCTTTGTAACACCCCCTCCTCCCAAGTCCACTGAAGAAATTGGTCAATCGGGGTAAACATGTGATGAGAGAGGCTACTATAAGGGATTCAACTTCCTTGGTGACCTTAAGGAAATGGAACTGACATAACATATCAAACAAACCCATCCACATCAGCAACAACACCCTAATGAGACATGTCAGCCACTCAGACATCTTGTCCCTGAGTCCCACTAATTATTTAAGCCTTTTAACCCTTGGTCACTCTCATGCTATAGGCAAGACAATGACCAGAAGCCAAAGTCACTCTCATAATCCTCTGTGACAAGGTCCCTAGATGTTTTCCAGAATACTGGTGCTAATGTCCCCAAGATTTGAGCCACTTTTCTAGCCCAAAATCCTAGCCTCTACCCAGAACTTCTTATAACCTTTAGAATCCATCAAAGACATTATGAAAATATAAACAAATCAAAAATCAACCTCAGGACTAGGCCTGATCATCCCCAACTGGGACTAACATTATGTCAAACACTTGGCATCAATGCAACCTACAAGTCTAGGATACAAGACAAAGCATAAATGATAGAAAGAACTTATGAAACATAACTATAAGGATCACGTCCCTCTCCATTTAAGTATTAGTTCTTGCATCCATTAGGTCTTGCATCCATCCATTTAACAATTACAAGTAAATACATGAAATAACCATGACATGAACTAGTCATTTAGACATGCTTATAACCATCATAAAACCATATAAATATCAAAGATATGAAAGCCATTTTATCCACATATAAGCCAGTGAAAAAGTAAGAGAACTTAGCTTTTATTAATCATAGGAAAATCCGACCAATTAAAGGACTTACATGTACCACCTGACCATAAACATGGCTAAACCAAATCTCTCTTTTAGCCAGTCACCCCTGTGCCATATTCAAAGAATGAATGTGGGATATCATAGAACAACCAATCCATGAAAAACCAATGGAATTCAAAGGTTAAACCACCTCCACACTCATCAAACCTTGATCACACCAAAATGGATGCTCCAATCACAAACAAACTGAACTTGGAATGCCATTCAGAATCCATCACTATCCTTGAGGAACTTTTTGTCTCCTTATCTCTCAGTCTTTACCACAATCCAATCCCAGATCACTACGCCCTAAACTAAGATCAGTCTCTCCTGCTTTATTGTAATCCAAACCCAGATCACTAGGCCCTAAACTGAGACTTCTCCCTCAAGATTTACCATGTATCCCATCAAAACGGGTCAAGGGATTTCTAGGCCTTTGGGAATGAAACTTGAGACCACATATAGCCCAGATTCTAAAATCCATACGGTAAATGAAAGCTCAAAACCAAGATAAACATCCCAATATACCATGGCATCCAGAAAAAGGAAAGGCTAGGCTGAAGACCACTACCCTAACCCAACAAAACCATGCCACCAACAGCAAGAGAACCATACACCAACATGCAAATCCATGCGTTTCCAAACCATCTAGGAAATCACACATACCAAATATTACTTGTAAGTATTCCTTTTGAAGCTACTTTATCTTGCATTTTCCTTCCTTGATCCTTGCTTTCCTTCCTTTCCCTTTGTTTGATTTTCCTTCCTTGATCCAAATCTAGAGTGATTAAGAGTGAGAGAGAGAGAAAGAAGAATGAGAGAGATCCAAACTTGAACTGACCATGAGCTTACATTGACCAAGCCTAACACTGACTAAGAAAATTCACTAGCCAAACCTGACAACTAATCCTGAAAATCCTTTTATTAATGAGGCCTCTAATTTCTTAATTTTCCCTTATTTTCCTTCAATTTCCTCCTCACATGCTACCTGTGACCTTTCACCTTACTTTTCTACTAATTAACTTTATTTTCATAAATAAATGTCAATTAATGCCTCATGCCTTTCCAAAGCCTTAGCCAATTTTCCTTAGCCAAAACACACATCCAATGATGCCCAATAGGATATATTTCCCCAGCATTCAACTTGGAATACGTGTTCCTTACCTGTGGCCTTATTTTGCATTTATTTACATTATTACATGATTTTTCACCAGGATTATTACAGAACCCTCCCCCTTGGGGAACACCATCTTAGGTGTTAAACCACATCAAGACCTCATAAAAGTCACTGAAAGACAAACCCACTGCCCATGGAGCTTTATAACTTAGCTCGTTGCAGTATTTACAATGAAATACCTACTCAAAGAAAAACATCATGACAACATTACCAGATAACAACCATACCACATACTGGAGATTTATAACACAACTCAGTACGGTACTTACAATAACCACATATACACACATGCACATTTTCTAAACCAGCAAATAAAAGGATAATGCCTATACCAATCAACAATGGAATTCAGATGACCACACCTCCACCCTCAAAAGTAGTATCAAGATTCACCTCTTTCCCAACAAGTCCAGAATCCACTGCCACAGGGAAAGTTACATCCAATGTCTAGCACTAGAATTCTACGCCCTTGTCCTCTCAGTCAACAGTTATTGGCTAATTGTTGTGAAAATTTGGAAGACCGTAATTTCTACTGCAACAAATGATTAAGTTTCTTCTATTTGTTAAATTACTAAAAAAAAAATATTTCATCCTATAGGAAAATACCGAAACTAACACACTGCAACCTTCACCAATTAAAATTACATGTGAAAACAAGAAACTGGGCAAGGAATAAATACACAACACATTACACTATTATTTTTGGACAAATTCTCCCAGAAAAACCCAAAGTGGGAAAACCAATGCAACAATTGAGCATTTGTATTATTAAGCAATAGTTTTTTTAATATAATTCGTTGGAATCCCAACTGACTATCCAATATAGAGCATTTGACTAGCAAAATATTAGTGAGAAATATCAAACACTATCACTGGAAATATGACATTGATCTAGCCCCTGAATCGCCAGCCCCTAGATGCCTCTACGTAGTTTCTGTGAAATCATCACACTGCTTTTCATCATAACTTCTAGGAACCCTGTCACTCTTCCTGACTGATCGATTTTCCTTCGAGACTTTGACTTCTACTCTCTCGATCTCACACCCTGGCTTCTTGATCTGGAAATCGATTCTATAGAAAATTTGTGGATTCTCTCTCAAGCTCAACGCTACCTTTACGTGGCTCTATGTTTCCTAGTGTAGCCTCTTCATTGTATCTTTTGGATGTATCTTTGCCTCCTCTACGATCTATTTCTGGATCAGGAAAATCTCCAACCAGAACTATCCCTACCCTTCACTATAATAAATCACTTCAATCTTCTCTTTAGCAACTATTGTGCTTCCCTCTCTGAGAAATTCGATCTCTTTACTTCTCAATGATGTTATTTCCAAATGCCCATCAAGTCTCTTCTTATAATCCTCTCATTGATCAGTCAATGACCCAGATTATATTTTATTCAATGGCTCAAATCATTTTGTCTTGATCCTTGTATTCTTCTAGAAGTCTTTCCCTCAATTTGATTAATACCCTTTAATTATTTTAATTTCATTAGTTTATACATAGGCACCCATTAAAAATAATTAATTATTTTAATAAATCTGTCTCTATGTGGAATTTCCCAAAATTATTTCTGGGTATTGTGGAATACTTGTGTCCAAGCCTCGCTGAAAATTTTGAGGCTTACAGAACATCTCATGCTACCAGAAATCAACACTCCCTCATAGCAAGGAACGTGTTATAGTAATGAAACATGTTGAAGCATTACCCTTCTCTGTAACATCTCCGTCTGTGTTATTGATGTCTAACATCACTTCCCACCAAATACTGCATACAAGTTGCATCTCTTCTGCTACTGACCCTCCCACTATTAACACTACATCTATACTGCAACCTTCATAAGTTATACATTGTGCTGCTACTGACACTACTACTACCAACATTGTATTTGCACTACAACCTTCTCCAACTGTTGTTGCTACTGCATCAACAATGGGAAAGCATAAAAAATTATTGAATAGGTGTTTAGTATGATGCACATGTTGCTAGAGTTATGATTGTTTCTAATCTTTGCAATGAATCCTTTGCACTGCTGCTGACTCTGCACTATGCGAACTGCATTGGTTGCATCTCTACTTTGCTCTACTCGGTCTTTGGTGCTCCTAGCCACTGCAACTGTCTCTCCAAAACTCCTCTACACCAAATGACACTACTCCATCCTGCTACTTCTGATATGGGCTCCTGTAGCAAGGTATTGATCTGAGAGGTGGACTCCTCAAAGATCCTACCCATCTACAGTTCTTTCGACTATAGTACTAGATCACCCCACCTCTCCCCTCGAGCTATATGGGAAGCCATGCTAAATTTATCCTCCTTTATCTTTTTGGATGAAACCTTTGGATCATGATTCTCATCCTTTTCCTTCTTCTTGAGATGACATATGTAGTGTACTGACCAAATTCACCACACTAAAAAAAATTGATCTTCGAGAGGTCCTCCTTTTGGCTCCGCTGCTCCTACTACCCCTTGGATGCAAGGGACACATTTTCTTCCTCCTCCTTGGGCTTCATCCCACATCTATTACTGCTATCAAGGTTTCACTTTTCCAAGTCTCTCCTCATCTCTTCTTACTAAAGAGCGAACAACATTCCTTCCCAATCTGACAATCTTTCTCTACCTAGGATGCTTTGGAAAAATACTTTCCATTCTTCGAAGACTGAATTCAGGGCTAGCCTCACCATATTGGTAGGTTTAGGTTTTGACCCCATAGCTTCCAACGATTAATTCATTCCCCCTTCTGCATCTGCGTGGATCTCATCTTCTGCTCCAAGTACAGTTTCCACTGCCTGGAAGATCCTTCGTATAATGTGGCCAATGCTTCCCACATTTGTTGGGTAGTATCCTTGTCAACAATGTGACACATTATGTGATCTCTCACTCCATCGAGGACCAATCATTTGGCCTTTGCCATTTCATCCTTGTACTTCTTGAGTGGATATGGATTCGTGGGTACAGCTACCACATTGTCGACATAGGTTTTGAAATTTTCTCATCTAGAAGGCATGAGATACTTGCCTTCTAGATCACATAGTTGGATGCACCTTCCAACCAATCTTGATCTTGCAACCCATGAGCTGCCATATCTTGATCTTGCAACCCATGACCTTGCAACCAATCTTGATCTTGCAACCCATAGTTAGTAGATTTGATTCTCCTTATTGTTGCTCAGTAAATGAGAAATCGAATTCCCTCGCTAGGAATTCTCTAAGGAAGAAATTCCCTCAATAATGTCTCTCTTCTTCCTTCTAATGTTCTTATGCTTTAATAACCACTGCAGAAAACTATGTTGCACTAATAGCCTCCTCTGTGCTAAAGATTCTGCACTACTCCATTTAACACTATAAAAATTTGATATGGAAGTATTACTCTCTGTCGACTCACTCAAAGAGATACTTTCATTGAAAAAAATTCGCTCCTGGCGTGGACTACGTAATCCCTTTGGGGATTCGTTTTGATGCCTACGCATCACTTCAAACCTCCTTCTCTTCAGTGCTTAGCTCTTCTAGCTCTTCTCTTGTTTCACCTGGAGCTCCGGTACCACGTGAAAATTTGGAAGACCCAAATTTCTACTCCAACAACTGATTAAGTTTCTTATATCTGTTAAATTAATGAACAAATTATTTATTACATCCTACTGTAAATACCAACACTAATACACTGCAACCTTCACCAATTAAAATTATATGCAGAAATAGAAACTAAGCAAGAAATCAATACACAACATATTACAGCGTTATTTTTGGACAAATGTCCCCAGAAAACCCAATGCGAGAAAATCGATGCAACAACGAAGGGTTTGTATTATTAAGCAGTGGCTTTTTTAATACAATTCATTGGAAGCCCAACTCGCTATCCAATATAGAGAATCTGACTGGAAGAAGATTAGTGAGAAATGCCTCACACTATCACTGACAATCTAACACTGATCCAACACCTTAATGGCCAACCCCTAGCTGCCTTTGCACAGTTTCTGCGCAATCCCTACACTGCTCTTTGTCGGAGCTTCTAGGAAATGTGTCACTCTTCCCTGATAAGATTTTCCTCTAAGACTTCAACTTCTTCCGTATCGGTCTCACACCCTAGATTTTGGATCTGGAAACCAATTCTACATGAAATTTTGTGGATTCCCTCTAAGGCTCAATGCTACCTCTATGTGGCCCGATGTTTCCTAGCGTGGCCTCTATGCTTCCTCCTCTAGATCTCTCTTTGCCTCCTCTACTATGTATTCTTGGATTAGGAAGCTCTCCAACTGGAACTATCCCTGCCACTCACTGCAATAAATCACTTTGATCTTCTCTCTAGCAATTACTATGCTTCCCTCTCTGAGAAATTCGATCTCTTCATCTCTCACTGATGTGATTTCTAAATTCCCATCAAGCCTCTTCTTATAATTCTCTTGTTGATCAATCAACGACCCATATTAGATTTTAATCAATGGCTCAGATCATTTTGGATTTATCCTCATCTTCTTCTAGAAGTTTCACCCTTAGTTTGATTAATACCCTTTAATTATTTTAATTTCCTAAGTTTAGACTTAGTTTCCCATTAAAAATAATTAATTATTTTAATAAAACTATTTATGGGTGGAATTTCCCAAAATTATTTCTAGGTATTATGTAATACATGTGTCCAAGCTTCCCTAGAAATTTTGAGGCTTATATCACATCCTATGTTACCATAAATCAACAATTGTTCCAGGGTGCACTCTTAATGTGCATCTGATTCCATTTGAAAATGCTAATGACCAAAACAAATATATATGCGACCTTCCATTCTTTGCTACAAAGTCCCTTAGGAAATCCGGTCACCCCCTTCCGTGTAGTCACTCACCTTCCAAGTTCCCTAGTATCCCCAATCTAGGGAAATCCATCCCTTGGCAAGGCTTCCTTGCATTGGAAGATAGAAAACCAAGGCATATACCTACCTCAAAATGATCATGTCGATCATAGCTTGCTCATGGAAATCAATGGACACTCTTGGGTACCAGTGTCCCACAGTGGTCCTTCTCCTGAAGTAGTCTATGAGCATACTGCTGCATGTTCTAATTTTTTTTTTTGTTGTTGCCAATTCTCACAATCAATTTCAACCACCCAACTAGGCATTTTCATGCTTTCGTGTTCCAAGAACATAATTTCCATTAGATTCAAATAAATTGAAATAACCTCAAATCATACCTCATTAGTAGTTCATCAATAAGGTACACTTGCAATCCTGCTTGCTTCCTGTCACAACAAGTCAAACTAACTATTTGATAAAAACATCATTTATAAACATATCACATCTTGTTAGCTAAAAAATAAACCATCATAGACCAACATCATAAATCACATGTAACCATCATAAACCAAAATCATAGATCACATATAATCATCATGTATCATAGTTATAAATCACATGCATAATAAAACTGAAATAAAATTCTCATACTTATCCTTTCATCAATCCTTATCTTCTACCTTTGTCTTTATTATGTACACACTCTGGATCAGTTAGCACACCAGACAAACACCTAGTGCCTTCTCCTCAACCATGTGCACATACACATAGTGTGCATCACACACATAAAACTATACACATCATACAACACCATGCAATACATGCATATATACCAGTACCATATGTACCACATGTACACACTACCACTTGTACATTGCAACCACCTACACAATGTGTGCACAACATCACATGTACACAACACCACTTGCACAATGTGTACACAACGCCACATGTACATTGCATCACTATAAAACATGTACACAATACCACATGTACATAGTACCACATGCACCACATGAATGTGACAGCCCATATAGATAACATCACATGCGCGACATATGCACAACACCACATGCTCACAACACCACTTGTACAATCATGCACACAACACCATATGTACATAGCACCATATGTACAACATACATAGAGCACCATATGTACATAGAAATGTATATCCAACATGTACATAGCATCATATGTACACAACAATGCATATCCAACATGTGCACAACACCATATGCACACAACACTGCATATCCATCATGTACATAGCACCATCTATACCCAGCACTACATATGCAATATTCGGACAACACTATATGTACCATCTTGTACATAAGATTGCATAAACAATATGTACACATGCTATGTACACAGAACATCGATGCACATGCTATGTACACAGAACATCGATGCAACATGTACAACATATAAAACATGTGCATAACAATAGTACCACACATACAAAACCACACTATTTCTACCATGCAACCTTGCTTATAATGTCTTATCCATGCTTGTCCCAACATGTCACAAACCACACTTCTTTCATTTCACTGTTGTATCCCTCAGTATAACATGTCAATAACATAGACATAATGTAATCACATAATATCAACTCCTCACTGTATGATACTAACCTTGTATATTTGTGATGACTACTCTTCTCAATTAATTCCTCATAAGACCAAGAACCCCTTCATGTCATTCACCTATGTAAGCAATCATTCCTCCACAAGGGTGATCCCAGATGACCCTGTCAGACAGTGACATAAATACATACATACATACATACATATATAATCATTAGAATAAAAAAATCATCATTCTTTCAGACAACGACATACATGCATACTTATATACATATATAAACATCAGCATAATCATGACCATAACATAATTACTAGATAACATAAGGTATAGGTTAAGAGAACTTTCTCTATTCATGCACAACATTGAGGACAATTGTTCCCAACATAGCCAAGGCATCCAACACCCGAGATCCATTTACTTTACCCTTTCTAGTTACCTTTCACATGTACATATTGCCATTGTCCATTTAACACTATGGGCCAACCAGTCCAACGGACTCTCATAGTCATACCTTCTGCTTCTCTTACTCATGCAATGAGCTTCATCTAGGTCTTACATTATATGTTGGGTACCACACAACTCTCCCAAATCTCCATTAACTTCCTCTTTCCTAAGCAATCCACAAGACTCAAAAAAATAAAAGGCAAGAATGGAAAAACAACAAGAAGACCATGAAAAACCAAAAGCAATATGACACTACAACAAAGTGGCATAGCTATGCACCAAACACACATAAAATCACAAATCAAGTGCAAATATCACAAAATACCAAAAGAATCAAACTAACAATAGACACTGTGACTCATTCCTCGTGGTTCTTAAGGAAAGATCAATTGGAGCCTTATTCAAGATTTCCTGTCAATTTCTTTTGCCATTCAATCCCCTACATCATACTACTATAAACACATAATTGTCATTGTATAAATAAACATAGCAATATACCAATTAACATATCTTGTTGTTACATGCACATGGACTTGTAACTAAACACATCCATGACATCTCTTAAGGGACTCCAAATCCCTTAACAAATCCACCTATAACTACAAACTAGCTAATATATTTGTCAAGTACATGTTCGTGAATCTAGCACATATCCACATAATTTCAAACAATATCAAGGTTAAGAAGATTTCATGTATGCAAAGTGCTCATTCATTTGGAATTAGGGTTTCCAAACATAGCTAAAGGAATTCTTGTCCAATTCCTTCCATTTACCTTTTACCTTGTTACAATCGAGGCTTACTGTGTACTGTCACATCACCCAACTATTAGTTATATAAACACATCAACTATTTCCTTGTCACACCAATACCAAACATGTTTCCTGTAGTTTCTCACACATGCCAACCACACGCTCCAAATATCAAGACAATCATATCTATCAATTGGAAATCAATGTTTAGAAGGACTAACGATCATGTCATAATCCATAGTCAACTCATATTCATTAGACATAATGCTATAACTGTCACCTACTTACATGCAAGTACATATCAACTGTCTCAACACATATGTATAAGTACAACCATCTTAAAACAAGATCTTTTGAAGACATACTCATATTATGAAATTCATCAAATATTCAACCAACTCGCAACCATACCATGTTAAATAAATCAACTAGACAACATAATCAAACAATCAAGTATTAAATATACAACGTAAGAAAACTCATACCTCAATGTATCTTAGGGGAGGCTATCTTGTCTACACAATCAAGCTAGTTAGCATGATATAACTTCTCAACACATCAACATAAATAAGATCATTCTATCCATATCAATCATTAACTAACATGTTCACATCCTAACTCATAAACAAATATCATTTATGCATAGAAATCACATATATATGATTGGTCTAGATTAATACCACACAATGCAACACAATAAGTCAACTCATACCTGAATGTCGTAACCCTAACCATCTGCATAGGCCAATCCAATTTAGCATGTTACATATGACGTCAAGATCTTATTGAAATAACCCTAATCATCAAGCTAAATCTCATATAAAAACAAGTTAACCTATAACATACCCATCAATATAACATAATCATTAGGTTATCTAGTATAAAACAACAATAGAAATGCATACAACTACAGGTTACTATCATTATTGACTATCCAAGACATGTGCATATAACAACACTAATCAACTAACATCTATCATGAATGTAAACAGAAAATTAAAATACATGTACATAAACCTAATGCATATAACAATCCTTAACTTACATACCTGCATGCAAAACATACAATACATGTATGATTATCTTCTCTTACCCCAAAGTCCAATGTTGCAACCTCATTATGATAATCTGCATCTCCTACTCTATCTCAACGAACACATTAGCATCATAACATACCAATATCACCCTGATGACCTAAATTTCATACCATGAATTCACAAGCCATGTTTGACATACTATTCATGCATAACTATAACCAAGACCATACATGCATAACAAATGCATATAAACATATAACACATGAATACCAAAGCATATACACCTCATTCTAGATAGAGTCCAGTCATCAATGCATGATCATATCAACTTCACAAACCATGACCTCATGCATGAAAACAACCATTACTCCATTGTATACATTTCCATATGTAACCATAAACATGCATAAGCAATTCTTAATCAACTACACATACACATGAACACATGTCGTTGAGCATAAGTGATCAATTCTTGCAACCAACCTACAAGACTGATACATGTAAACAAGCATACAAGAATGCAACCTAACATACAAGAATTTAATCAAGCAACATATAACAATGTTAGATTAGGTTGGACTGACCCAAGTTTGATTCTTTTATTGCACACCAAAAAAATCCTCAATCACCTGCCCTTTCGGCAACAACCTACAAGCAAATTGCAGTCTCACCCGAAGTGACTATGGGAGGATGTAGGACTAGGTTTCTACAACCTTGAGGGATGCAAAGGTGTGGTATTTTTGTGTTTTATTATACTTTAACCTTCATAAATTAATTCACTAAATTACATTCTTCACTTAAAACATATCATATACATCCATAAAACTTCACTGTACTGAAATAAAGTGAAACTGTAATAAATTGATATGCTACAATAGATAATAAGTAAATGAACAAATGAAGACACAATTTTTATTGTGGTTCATTCCAATGTGGGAATATGTCCAAAAGAACTATTGCTTATAATAGAGAATTTGTACAACAAACATTTCTTGGTCTGCACACTTAGTTGTAGGCAGTCCGCGCACTCAACTACAAACATAGGCCTATCCGTACTCAGCTGCAGAGCCTCACCTTCTTGCCTAGACCACAACTGAAAAATATACAACCATTCAATACATGATGTGATTCTTCAAGGCTCCTTAGGCTATATCCTTCTTTATTATTCACCACTATATATCCTATACCCACCCCTATGCCCATATACCGCACATTATATCTATTGTGCGGTTCACTTTGAGACTCCACTGCTCCACTGCACACTCCAATGCACCCTTTAGTTTGCACTCCAGTCCCCAACACTCACATGTGACTCATCCTGAGTCACTTAGTTGCTTTACCTATGATTTTTGTTGCAATGATGTTGTAGGCCTGGTTGAACTTTTGTAATGTTTATGTTGCCTAATTTTCCTCACTGTGTTCTTCCTCCAACAATGCCTTTATCACGTGTTTTGCATCCTTCTGCACCAACACAATTTCCCTTTGTCGAAGCTCCTGAAGCTTCTCATCCACTTCCTGTGATCATTGGAGGGCCTTGTCCTACCAAGGTTGAGTCCTCTTTACCAAAATCTACTCCTCCTTTTTCAATTCCTTAATGTTCTTCTCAAGGGCCTTACTTTCATTGATCTTTACGACCCTCTATGAGATGGGTAAGATCTTCACAGATGCCCAAATATACTCTAATTTTTTTTGCTTCTACTGCATTTCTTCCTACAGTTTCTTTACATTTGGATATTCTTGCAGCGAAGTCCAAATTTGCAAAATTTCGTCTAACAATTTCCCACAGTCTTCCATTGTTACGGAGATGCTTCCCATTATAGTATTTAGGTCAGCCTTCCTCTGATCTCTCACTTCCAATGGAGTAGTTAGTCGTAGCTTTATTTGCATCTACTAATCTGCATTTCATACTCAAATTGCACTACGACAATTTTTTCCTTATACTCCTTCACTACAAGGTCGAGCTTCACGACCATGTCTTCTACTAGCTCTTCCTCTTGGACATCAAGGTCCAGAATCTCTTTACATGTGGCTTCAACCACCTCCTTGATCTTCTAGTATTCCTCTACCATTTTATCATTTTCTTGCATCACCTACCTGAGCTTCTGTCAAAGTGCAACGCGCTCCTTTTCTAGTTGTATATTCAGCTGTGATGTATGTTGTTCCCTCAACTTTAGTTCCTATATAATCTCTAAGTGCAGTTTATCTAATCTTGGCAATGGCACTGCTACAATGTTCATGTTGACATGCTTCCATTCTTTAGCCTATCATTACAGTTCGACAGATTCAAATTGTAAGATTCCTACATGTATCTATTCCAACCTCGCTACAAGCGTAGGCTCTATTTCGCATTCTACTCCAGCCCTTTTCTCTATCTGTGCTGGTTGTCTAGCGTTCTACGCCAATATCTTCAATTCTGTGATCCGGTCTGCGATACTGGTCAGAAGTGTGCCATAGCGACCTTCTACTCTGTTCTATGATTTTGTTGTTTCTTCCTATATTCGGTCCCTGCTTTGATCTGAGTCCCCTTCAGTAAGGACCATGATATCCTTCATCTTATTGTCCTTCTGCTTCTTCTTTTTCATTTAGGTAGCTTCGCCCTTTGCCTTCCTCTTCTTTGCGCCAGTTTTTTCTATTTCTTCCTTTTCTATCTCCTTGGTCTGCTCATCTCCCTCAGGAGGATCCTACTGACCCTCATCATATTTCTCTTCCTCCTCTTACCCATGTCCATCCTGCTCCTTATCCTTTTCACTAGCTTCTCCATGTTGTGAAGTGTCCACCTCTTCTTTTGTGGCGTTGTCTCCTGCTCCCTCAAAAGGAGTCATCCATTGTACGGTCCATTTCTATATATACGCCGCAATATCGTCTTCAGTAACCATATATGGAAATTCATGCAATTGATTCTTTGTATCCCTCCACTCCTCTATGTACACTAAAAGTAAATACTGATAGTAATAATTTTCCTTTTAATATGAGGGAGTTATGTAATTCTTTCACCACTTAATATGTAGTTCATAGATGTAACAATGAAAACAAAAATATTTAATAACAAAAAACTATTTTAGTGCTAGTGATAGACATAACATAATTTTATATCAATTTTATATAAAGAAAAATAAAGTAATTGAAATTAAAAATATTCTTATATTTTCACTTTACATTGTGAGGGAGATTTGAAGTTTATTCTATTCATAATATGGAATTGATATATAACATTTCAAAAATATTAATAACAAAAAGTAATTTAATGTGGTTTATAAATCAAATATTTCAGCATGCTTTGTTGAGTAAAAATTTTTAACATCAAATATATATACATGCTCCAACACACACACAGAGAACTCTTATTTTGCTAATAGGTATTTTTTTTTTGTGGTTCATGAAGACCCTAGTCAGTGAGTGGTTGCTACGTCCATGGAAAAATCTGGACTAATCGCCCCTTGGCCTACTGGGAAGACCCAACCCCAAGGGCTTCGGGTATAATCGACCCTCTGACCTCCCAATGGCGAGGCACGGTTTTTGACCAACTGAGCTAACCCTTGGGGCTTTTATCATTCAAGTTATCCTTCAAAGTTATATATATATATATATAGATAGATATAAAGAGAGGGAGGGAGAGATATGTTTTCTACCTCTGAATATGAGTAGTATTTCCTATGGAGAGAAACAAAATTGAAGG
>APFE030907772.1:172238-201373 GCA_000404065.3 Pinus taeda | reverse complement strand
CCACCCTGGGTGGAGATAACACTCGCTTTGCTGCTGCAAACAAGTGCCTACTGCCTCTCTGATATGTAATGAATACTGGCATAGTAGTGGTCTCATGGCACTCATACTGAGAAGGACCACCTATTTCATGTTCTGCCTCTGATAGTACCTATAAAGTGCTGAAGAGGTCACGGGAAATGAAGTCCTCCCAAGCAATGCCCCGCAAGATCCACCAAAACCTAGATAAGAGCGAAGTGATAAACATTGTTAAGTTGTTGCTAAGGGGCCTTATGCTGCATGAAGTTGTTCATCCTCCCTATGTTCCTGCAAATGAAAAATGGGAGGTTCATCATCCGCACCCTGGTAAAGTGCATGAGCAACCTGATGTGATAAGCATATAGATGAGAGAACCTCCCCTCACAGCTGAAGTACTTCATGATCAATTTCAAGGGTTGAGCATACTCATCTTTCAAATATCTGAATGGAAAGACTCTTGTGAGTTGCCTCAAGAATCTAGCCTTAATGTAAGGCTCATAGTTTAGCCTATCCACCTTCTTTTTCTCATGCCATTCTCCAACATTCAGTATGCCGGTTGCCACTGATATAGTTTCAGGTGTCAATGTGAAGGTGACCCCGACCAAGATAGACTGACATCCATGTAGGTGAAGCACAAAAAGACGGGCCAACTCATGATGAACTTTAACATTAGCCACCCTTTTACAAAATTGAAAACATGATAGATGCTGGAAACATGACATGGAAAGAGGGCAGGCCTACAATTCAGTGAGGGTAGTTGGCTCATCCCTAACATGTTTGCCACTCTTGTGATGTCTCCTGGGAGCCTGTTCTTCCGAGGACGAATCACTTTGTGTCTCCATCTCATACTCTGATGAATGCTCAGATGCCATGACTGTTGTGTGTACTGTACTTGGGCTGCCCTTTGATGATGTTGTGAAACTAGGTGTTGTTGTGATATCTGCCACCAAGGGGAACAATGAAAAAGGGAGTACTAGGAGGGGAGTAATATGATGGGAATAAGGGTTATGGGGAGAAGTTTGTTTAGGTATATGTGGGAGGTTTGGGTATTTGATAGGGTAGGGTTTTGGGGTTTTGACAAGGTAGGGTTTTGGGGTGTTATGTTGACAAATAAGAGGAGGGGATAGGGAATAGGGCTTGGTAGTGTTTTAGGGTAGGGATAATAGGAAAAATGAGAAAGGGGGGATAGGGAAAAATGGCAAGAAAGGGAAAAATGAGGGATGAAAATGGAACCTTGGCATCAACACCACAATTATGTAACCCTATCAACAATGGATTTTGGTGTTTTCTTTGTGGTTGGTTTTATGAGTTTTGTGGCAATTAAACATAGCCATGAACCACCATATCATTCATAAAATTTGATGAGCAAGCCGTGATATAGAGCCTACCTATCAATTTGAGGGGTTTCACAAGCAATTTGAGGAAATTTGGCACGATTTCGGCCCTTTTTGGGTGTGCGTCGCGCGCCAAACCCAATGCGCCGCGCTTAGTGTGTGCGCCACGCCCATTGCAATTTTACACTGTGGGGTGGCTCTGTGTGCGCCGTGCCCCTCTCTGTGTGCGTCGCACTCTGGAAAATGACTCCCACTCACTCTAAACACGCTCTTTGCTCTCTCACAAACTTTGCAACGTTCCTCTATGACCTTGATTAGCACAATGACTTTGATTTTGGTGGAAACTTGTATATAAAGGCTTTGAAGTCATGGGTTTAATTTTTTCCTCTTCAAAAACCCATTTTTCTAATGTTGTGTTTTGATACTTTTTCACTGACTTAAAGCATCACTGATTTTCACTTTTCCCTTTGAAATTTTAGCTCAAATGATGAAATTTTTGGCACTCTTTGCAGGGATTGCATGATAGGGCATTTTTCCATGGAAACCATGACTGCACCTGAAGAAATCAACTGGAAATTTTTTTGAAAATTTATCACCAATGGCACTGTTTGACGTTTCTTCAAAACAGATTTTTGAAGAACAGTCGAAGTCTATCAACATGACAATGAAACTCTTTGAATCATAACTCTGTAAGGGCCTCACTCTGGCATGCATGGCTTTATTAGACATGATTGAAGACCCAATTGTTTAATCCCTAGACCTAATTATCGAAAATGACTTTTGTCCCTTAAAGGACCAGACCTTCACTGTCATGGACTTTAGTGATCATTGACAAAAGACCTAAGCCAACAGGAGCCAAACATGAGGGGAAATGACTAGCATGACCTTTTCCGTCAGATTATGGCATGCCCCTAGTGGAATGTAGCTGAGTGAATGGAGCGGGACTCCTAAAAATGAAATGCATAAAGAGTTTTGATCTCTGACGAAGGACTGACCAAACCGACTCTAACAATCATAATGCTTTTGAACCAAGACTAGAGCGTAGATCTTGTTGTCCTGATCGCAACAGTGAGAACGGTTCGTCAATCCGAGCTCATACGAGGGAGAACGATTCAGTCAAAGTTTTGGTCAAAGTTGGGTTATGTGCCACATTTAAGTTTCTTACAATTTGACCAACCTCGGGGCATGAAATCTAGGTCCTGAAAGCAAGGAAAATTGTGGCCTTGTTCAATTGCCCAATATCCCTTATTTTCGAAAGATTTGAAAAATGCCCATATTTTCATAAAAATAAAAAATATATATATTATGGGGTGGCGGGATACCAACCCCATCACCCCCCTAATTGCCAACATATAACAGAAATTTAAAAAAAAAAATAAAACGGGCGATGAGCCATGACCCCCTGTAGGCCCCCCTCAAGCACCACACACCACATTAAATTTAAAACATATTACATTGGGTTGTGGGCTGGCCACCTCCAGTGGACCCGGGCCACGCCCCCACCCATGTGCCATATATGAACATGGGCCAGCGGGAATAAAACCCGCCCTACCACATGGTCGGCCCTCTCCACGGGCGGCCCAACCAACCAACCGAACCTCAAACAAACGCGCCACCAAAAAAAAATCAATGCGCCAATTATGGAGGGGTCAAGATTTGATCTCCTAACCTTCCCTCCAATAGCTCGTCAAATTACCACTACACCAAACGACCACACGTGGTAAAGTTCGCCAATTTTTTTTATATAAACCCTTTTTGCTCAGTGCGCGAGGAGGATGAACCCGACACGGATATCGAGGATTATAATGTTTTAATTGTGACAGGAAGAACCATGCTTTACTCAAATTGAACCAGGAGTGGAATAGGTTTTTCGAGGCATTTTTTTAATTAATTTTCATGTGGAACCATGAGCTTGGAAAAGAGAGCAAACGGAACCATGATTGAGCCAAATTCTCAAGAGGGCGAAATTTTTCCAGTGTCCAAATTGGATAAATTTTATGTCGATATTACACCTCTCAGCGGCATGAATCTGATGACACAATCAGAATTTTTATCTGACCAGCAGATCTTCAAATGACCTCGAGGAGGGAATATTTGAGGAATCTAAGGGGAATCTAAAATATTCCTTAAGCCCCATATTTTCATTTTCTCGGAATTCAGAAATTTGACAGTTGATTTTACACTATTTGACACCACAAATCTAACAATGCATTCAGATTTTACATTTGATCATTTCATTTTTCAGCCACTTTTTAAAGTGGAGTGTAGGTGTCAACATTCAATGTGCGAGCAGTCATTTCCATGAGATTCGACGCCGCGAGATTGATGGTATGGCCAGCTTCAGAAGTTTTACATCCTTTTCTTCAGATGGCCATAAGATGTGAGGTATATGTAGTGTCTTCATGTACTTCTTTTTGCTATGAGATGCATTGTGCTGCATAGATCCATGTTTGACGTTTGCTGTAGGATCTTGTTTTCTTACTTTTTTCATGATTCCTGCTTGATGTGACACAGAATCATTTATGGGATGTACTTGTTTTCATGATTCATCATGTTTTGTTTGAGATCCCTTTGTTGTTAGGTTGATGGGGATACTTATGTGTCGCCATGAATGTTTGCATTGAGATCCCTTTTATGCCATGTTGGCGGGATGCTCATTATCATCATGCATGAGTTTAGGTCATACTGATAGGAGTCCTTTTTGAATGAGAGTTCCTGTAGTGAAACATCTCTTGGAGCCACTCCTGCGTGAGGGAATTTTCTTTGTATGATAGCGATGTCACCACCTATTTACATCATCATTATTGACAACACTTAGTGCAGCGGCCTACACCATCTTGACACTGGGGCTCAAAGATATAGTCCCTCTTGGACGAACTTCGTTATCAATGTCTTATTATTTTATGTTGTTGATGATTGTCATGTTCCTTCTTCTTTACAATATGCATATACGTTCAATTATGATATTTTAAATGCAATTCTAGTCACATCACGAAAGTAAAAGATCTTGGTTAAATCTGGGAGTTGAGTCAACTCAGATCACTAAGAGGCTGGGTTGAGCAGTATGGGAGAGCCATGACATCTATGTGATTTGGCTCAACTCGGAGGTAGAACTGTGCAATTTTTCTAGGGAAGGTAGTGCGGGTAGCAGGAGGCACTGGATGTGAAAAGTACATATATTTCCAGAGGAGGCCAAGAGTGGGCTACGGGAGCTTGTTGACCAAAACTGCATAGATCTGGGAGGCATTCATGCAGGAAATGTCTACACAATTTTGGGTATGAGTGAGGTGTCAGTTAGCAGGTGGACTTTCCAAGAAAAATACTCGATTTTCAAGAGGAGTGGCAAGCAAGCCGGCAGGGGGATTGATTGACAAAACTACACAATTTCCAAAGATAGTGCAATGACAAGTAGCAGATGCTAGTCCCTCTTTTCTATGCAATTTTTGCAGATAGTGCATGAAGGATGGCTGGAAAATTCTATGAAATTTTGGGGATAAGTGTAGCCCTGGATCACTGCCCAAATCAAATTCTCTAGTTGACTAGCAGGAGGCTTAATGGATAGGCTTGCAGCAAGTGAAAACCGAGATGGATTCTTAGGCAACGTTTATGTCGTTCTGGATGACAATCAGCCAGGTTGATTCTATTATTGTATAGTGCAGACTTCCTGGAGTGCAGCCTCAAGCTTTGTGTATTTCTACGCAATGGTGCTTGATCACTAAGGCCTAATACTACGCAGTGTAGCTTAGTGGAAGTTTAGCTGATGGAGGGTGGTCCGGTGGATAGGTTTTTGGAAAAAAATGGTTGAGTGTGCCAATGAGTGAACTCATCTATACTTGACCTTGCGAACACACACTCAACATGACTTGATGACAAGACACCTCAAACCACAAGACAACATATGCTTAGTGTGACTGACTGGGAGACTGTCTAATGGTGAAAGAGACAAGTGTGACACTTCGGATAGACCTTCAGACAACTGTGACGACACTTCCATGACAGTGCTTACCACATTTTGTGTGAGTGCAATGGGTGTTTACATAGTCGAAACAACTCATGCACACAAATAAAAACCTTTGATATCACCTTAACAAGGTCTCAAGCATGACATGGAAATCAACATGCCGACGATGACAGTTGGTCAAAGAAGCCAAAAGGAAGCAAGACATGTAGAGGAAAAACATGAAATGAATTTTTTTGTTTTCACGCATGAATTTTACTGAAGATGGGACGATATGAAAATGAAAAGCAGTCATGAAAACGCAACTAAGAGGTTTACTTCGAAAGGTGTTGTTTACTTACCATACTTACCCTCTATATGGTCATACATCCGAGAAAGTTTGCATGCAGTCCTGATATTTTTTCGTCACTTGGTTCCTTGTTCCTTCACCTCAACTCCTTTGGAGTGATCTCAGCATGTAATATTTTCCTTTAATCACTAGGAGATAGATCATCGTAGCTTCAATGGGCAATGGTTGCTCCTAGAATGAGGCCTTGGGAGGCACATCTGTGTAGTTTCTGAATGCAAGATAGACAGGGACGCTTGGACAACACTACACAATTTTGAGGCACATGACTACTACATGATGGGGGTCCTAAGAGGATACCTCTGCGCAATCTCTATGTGCAGTGCATCTCGGGCAACTGAGACGAAATACTACGCAGTTTCTGGATGCAAGGCACTGCTGCGGGATGGGTTCTGGGAGGATACATCTGCGCAGTTTTGGGTTGCAATGTAGATTGAGTAGTTGAGGGACATTACTACGCAATTTCTAGAGACAAGAAGTTCCATCTAGGGAAAGACACTAGGGGAAATCATTGTGCAATTTTGGATTCCAAGGGAGGTTGGGGTCTGTGCGCAATGCAGAGTTCCAACTTGCAAGAGAGGAATCTTGAGGGTTGCAAAATCGAAGTTCACAGTTTTGGGAAGCTAGATAAGGCTAGGTTTCTTGGGAAAATAGCTAAGTTTGAGATCAATGAAATATATGTAAACATCCATAAGACTTGACTGTGATCGCACATGAACACTTAGTGATGCAACATAGACCATCCAGAATGTATAAAACATGCTCTGCTTGATGCAACAACCTTCATGGCAAGAGTGTGTGAAGTGAATGCGAAACGTGTCTATGTGAGGATAACAACTCATGCGCACATGATTTCCATTGAAGCGAAACAACATTCCATTTACATGACAAACAACAATCCTTATGCCAAAAGATGACACATGTTGCATAAATATGAGAAGATGAAAAAATCTCAAGATCAAGGAGGGAAACCTTGAGATCATCAGCTTACAAATGAGTGACCAAGAACGATCGATCACAGGATCCAAGCTAGGCTCCAAAATTTGCATGTGAACCAAAATTTTGGAGGGTGGTTGTAGCCGCTACAACATAAACTTAGGAGAGAAAACCCTAACCTTATTCGGTTTTTCCCTCTAAGGAAACCCTAGCTCTTTGGAAATAACATCTATGGTTTATAGATTTAAAATTTTGAAAGGATAATCTAAGGTATATGGTAAAACTGTAGAAAGTGTTGAATTGGATAAATCTTAGGACTTGAAATCATATCCCTAAGAGTAATTTTTTTGTTGAAAGTAAAAACCTATCAAGGATTAGATCAAGAAATATAGGGTTTGTATATAAGAACCCTAGAATTACACCCTTTGAGAAACCTTGGAAACCCTATATTGACAGAATTAATGTCATGATATTGCCTTTGTATATTTTGCTTCATTGAGTTGTTGAAATTGCAAAAACAAAATTATGAAAGAAAGATGAGAAGGATGGAAGAACAAATCAAATCAGTACTTGTGCTTGTCGATGACTCCTTGAAAATAATGAGCATAATGGAAAGAGGGAATTATAAAGACCCTAATGAACAAAATGTTGAAGCTTCCATCTAATGAGTTCATTAATGATTGAAAGATGAAGAAGAACATTATTGCAATGTGAAGATAAAGCATGCAAAGGAATGTTAACTTTTGAGGGAGAAAACAACAGAATTTGGCATGACACTCTAACTAGAGGATATTATAATATGACAACTCTGATGATCTACTCAAGATATGGCTTAGCTCACTGAAAAGACATATTTCAAAAATATGGAAAAGGTAGAAGGAAAGTATGCAAGATTATATTGATCAACAAAATTATGACCTCCTAAAAATATAAATAAGATTGGAAATGAAATTTCCAAGAAGAAGATATGTAGATTGTTGATTAGTTCATTCCATGGGTACTTTGATTAAAAATGAAAGCATGGACAATATGGAGATAGACCATGCAGAAGGATGTTGGTCTCAAAGGAACAAGTAAGCAGAATTTGATATCTTGACAAAAGGCCATCATGTTGAGGTAATTATGGTATTAATGTTTTGGTATTAGTTATCTGGTTGGTATTGCTATCACTCCAGGACACTCTCCTAGGTTGTAGCTCGAAGATGCCTGCTAACATATAAATTTTCAATATCGTTGTCTGAACTATTGGAATGAAATGGGGTTTGGATCAAGTTAGATGACTATTTCAACTCTATTTTCACTCAAGACATGCATGAACACCCTCAGCTTGACAAGGATTTAGACCACTAATGCTCAATACTTTATAGATTTAATGAATAAATGAAGAATCCTAACTGTACCAGTAGATACATATATAAACACATATGAATGGCTAGCTACATAAAGTAAATGAAGCTTGCAGATATAATTTGTCAATGTAGAGATAACATGACAGTTATCTGCCATTAGACACAGAAAAAAACATGAATAACCTATTCAAGTGCAAGCTTAGAACAGAGGAGAAGATGGCAATTGAACATGTAATAGCAAAAGAAGCTTGTATTACTAGAATGAAGATGAGATGCTAGAAGGAACAGAGTATCCACAGTCTCCAAAAGTTGAACCCTTGTTTCTTCTAACTTTCAGCCATTTATAGGCTTTTACAATGTTATCAAATGCTCTGAGGCTCAAGATGTCTTAATCTATCCCCTCTGTCTTCTAACTACTTGATGCCATAACTAGGCAAAAATGAGCTCAGAGGTCTCTTTTCCTAGCAAACACGGTAACCAAATTTTGGTAATTTCATCACGCTGTCAGGTGGCTCGCTCATGCCAGTGGAATTCCATGACCATTTCTACTGGTTCGGCTGCTTCATGCTATTGTTTTTCCCCTTTCGGCCATGTATTATGTTATTTTCAGTTCAACTATCCAACTGCCATAACACTGACAAAGCCAACAACTTTCCTCCCCAGGTGATTGATGGGAAGTGGGGTACAGAGCATATGGGTTGTTGGATCGAGAGGAATGGATGGAGGAGATCGATCGCCAAAGGATTGAGTCGTGGTAGGATCAGAATAATTCTGAGCTGTCAGATCTTGGATCGGTAGATCGGACGACTATCGGGAGGAGGAGGTACACGAAAGATAACGCCCAGGGGCAGTTTTACCCAAGCGGAAATGGTTTCCATCGGGCAGTCATCGGGCGGTAAGCAGTAAAGGTCAGAGCCTGCCCAATTCCATTCATTGAGTGCCACATAGCAACGGAGGAGAGAGAGGAAGTTGCCTTTATCGGGCAGGTATCCCTCTCATTTGTTGCCAGAGCGATATACGCGATAGCCGTTAGATCTGGTAGGAATGATCTAATGGCGATGATTGATCGAGCATCTCACGTCGGTCGAGTGAAGTGAGGACTGTCAGATTAGTGGGAGGATTGAGGGCAAGGGAAACGAGGGTAAGGGATGACCTCGAGAAATGTGCAAAGGGCACATATCGGTAGAAAGGTAAGGTTTTCGAGGAAAAAATGGGTTAGGACATGAATGAATGTAGATGAGAGCAGATGAGAGAGAAAAGTGAAGTGATGGACCATATGAGAAATTCTCCATGACAGCAGAGTAGACCCTTTCCATTTTTTAGCCTTCAAAATAGCAGCGCTGCACTTCATGGCTAACATTGGCTCCTTCTCGGGATGAAAGCCTCCCTACGAGGTTTCAAGAACTGCAAACTACTGCCTTTCTGGTAATAACCAAAAAAAACTTATCTCCTAGTGTTCCTTTGGGTATGGAGTTTATTTGCATAAAAACAACAACTAAAAAAACCTATTACAACATTAAGGCCTTAAAGCCTTATATGAAGTAACATTTCAAAAACTGCCCATTGACGGGGCCATCAAAAACATGCTCTCCCTCTAAATTGTGCAGAATGAAAGTGTTGTTCATCTAAACTTGAGCAATGACAAATGGTCCTATCTGTAAGGCATCAAATTTACCATGGTTTCCCTTATTTTCCTTCAATGCATCCCATTTGAGAACCCATTCACCAACCTTAAAACTGTCCATCTTTTCCTTTTTATCAAAGGCTTATTTGATCATCTTTTGATGAATTCTTGACTTCTCAACCATTTTTTCTCTGAGTCCAATGTAATTCAACCAAGTTACTCATTCTCCTTGTCATGCCATTCTCTTCATCATGTTCTTGTTGCAAGAATTTGGCCAAAGGGAGAAATAGCTGGATAGGAAAAACAACATCAGTGCCATAAACCGGCATAAATGGAAAATTTCCTATGGACTTTTTGTTGGTAACCCTATCAGCCCACAGTGCAAACTTCAACTTGGAATCCCAGCTCTTTTTGTCGTACTCCATTAGTTTTTTTATTATCCTTACCAGACTCTTGTTAGATGATTCTGCTAGGCCATTTCCTTGAGAATAATAGGAGGTAGAATGCACCAATTAAATGCCCATGGATTCAGACATGTCCACCAATTCTTTTACCCTGAAAGTTGATGCATTATCAGTGACTAGTTTGGTTGGGCAGCCAAATCTAGTGAAAATATTCTCATTTAAGAACTTTATGACAACCTGATGATTAGCATTCTTAGTGGGTATAGCCTCAATCCACTTGGTTAAATAATCAATGGATACCAAGATCCATTTGTTCTAGCCACTGGAATGTGGTTTGATCTCACCCATAAAGTGCAAGCCCCACTGCTGGAAGGGACCATTGGTGTGTACTCGCTTCAAAGGCAGATATTTTAGCTATTGTCTTCCTACAAACCTCTGACATTTGTCACAAGTCTTCACAAAAGAAAACACATCAGAGAACAGAGTAGGCCAATAATACCCAACTCTCAGGATCTTGTGGGCTATGGTTTTCCAATAATGATGCCCTCCACAGATGCTAGAATGGAACTGGTGCATGACTTCCACAGACTTCCCTTTGTCTAGACATCTCAAGAGGATCCCTGATGGGTCTTTCCAATAAAGCAGGTTATTATAAATGCAGAATTTGACTGATCTGAGCTTAATGGCCCAGGCTTGACTTGAGCTAAGCCCTGCAGGGACTTCTAACATCTGAAAAAAATGAACTATACTAGAATATCATTCACAGGTGGCTAGATTTTCAGCCAAAGGCTGATTCTTCTCTTGCTCTTCTATTGTTTCCTCTGTCTGCTCACCACATGAATTTGAACCCATGTAGTTTATGTCTGGCAAACTGCAATTTTCCTCAGCCATAAGCTTAGCCAAGCCTTGGCCTTTGACAAGCTTGGTGAGCTTCACCTCTATTTTGAACTCTATGAAATTTGCAATCCATTTATCTCTCTTTCCATCAATATCTGGCTGAGTCAGGACATCTTTTACTGAGGCTGAAGGTACATATGCAACCACTTTGGAATGCAAGATATAAATTATTAATGCATTTAAAGATTTTATGAGAGCATAAGATTGTTTATCAATAAGGTCATACCTTAGTTTAGCATTCCTCAAAGTTTTGTTGAAAAAGGCCATAGGGTGCTCTACACCTTCATCATTTTTCTACAATAGAACTGCTGCAAGTGTATCATAAGAGGCAAAAGAGAAGATATAAAACTCCTTGGTGTAATCTGGGCTGATTAGAGTGGGAGCTTCCATGATAGCTTGCTTTATGGATTCAAAAGAGTTCCTTGCAGCATTTGTCCATTTAATTTCTAATCCCTTTTTTAGCATGGAAGTGATGTGCTTCACTACCTCTGCAAAATTTCGAATAAACCTCCTGACAAAGTTAATCTTACCTAGGAAATATTGAATGTCCCTTTTCGACCTTGGGATGGACAATGTCTAAATTGCTTGAACTCTTACTAGATCAATATTCACACCTTTAGTAGAAACAATATGTCCCAAAAGTTTGCCTTCTTCTAGAGCAAACTGTGACTTCTTTGGGATCACCGAAATTCCAAACTGTCTGTACTTTAGAAACACCTTCTTAAAATGCTACAAATGGTCCTTGTGACAGCTGGAAAAGACTGGTATGTCATCAAGGTAAATAAGGAAAAACTTGTCCTTCTCTCCCACAAAGGCTATGTCCATGGCCCTCTAAAAAGTAGCCCAGCATTCATCAGTCCAAAAGGCATCTTGGAGTACATGAAAGTACCCCAAGGAGTATTGAAGGCGGTCTTTTCCTAATCTTCTGGGTGCATATCAATCTAATTGTAACTTAAAAATCCATCTAAGAAAGACATGACTATAGCCCCTGAAACTTTTTGCAGCGAGTGTTCCATCTTAGGCAGGAGGTAGTGTCTTTTTTAGAGCATTTGTTCAGATTCCTGAAGTCAACATAGAGCCTAATTTCTCAATTCTTCGTTCTTACTACCACAAGGTTAACTATCCACTTTGAATACCTTAGGGGAACTATGATCTTGGAATCCAACATCTTCTTGATCTCCTTTTCAATCAAAGGCAATAAGAGAGGGATGATAGGTCTTAATTTCTTCTTAAAATGGATGGTGTTCTTTTCCAGTGGAATCTTATGTTGAATGATGTTTTTGTCATAGGTCTTAAGATCATTGTATTCCCAAGAAAAAATATCAGCAAATTGTTTCACCAGGGTGCAATACTCGGAACTTTGGGCAGAAGACAAGTGAGTGGACAAATTTATGTACATTGGATGGGCTGGACTCCCTACATTATGTCTATGAACTGCAGACTCATTTTCTTTTCTGGTAGGCTTATAAGGTATATCATTATGATCAAACAGCTTCTCTAGAGGCACCAATCCTTTGGGTATATGGTTACTAGGTAGCTGAACAATGGTATCCTAACCAATCTCATCCTTTAGCTTGGACTGATTGCATTCTTCAATGGTTTTGTTTTCTTGGTCAATGCGCATTTCAGGAAATTCATCAATGACTTGTAAAAACCTATTAATTTCATCATCATCTTCAAAAACTTTCTAGTATTTGACATTGTCAGGCAGAGATGGTCCATATTTCACCTAAAATTCATAAGTCAATTTAGGAGGCAAAGGAGGAATAAACATGCTAGCATACACAGCAAGGGAGTCAGCAAGCTAGTTCTTCATTCTAGGGATGTAAGAAATGTTGAAACTATTAGAAGAACCCTTGAGATTCCATACCTCATCTCTGTATTCTTTCAGCCTTGGATGCTTTGCTTGGAAAGTTTTGTTCACCTGCTGAATGATAAGGTTTGCATCTCTAAACACCTTTAGACCTTTGATGCCCATTTCTTTAGCAGCATTTAAGCCTAATATCAAGGCTTCATACTCTGCTATGTTATTTGTGACCTGAAAAGTTAACTTGAAAGATAAATGAATGCATTCTTGTGTGGGGGACACAAGGACTACACCTACCCCTGCAGCTTCCTTAGAGCAAGCTCCATCAAATAACATGTCCCAAATTTGTGAGCCTTCTTCCTCTATGATCTGGCAAAACGGTTTCCTAAGCTGCATGGAGGCCAACTAGGATCCTTCAATCTGAAGGATATAGGCTCCAAAATTAGTGTCAACAGCATAGATGGGATGATTAGTGGGATTCCTTTCATCACTGATGATATAAGCCAACGGGTTTCTCGATATAATCTCCTACTCTCACTCCCAACAACTAGGGCCGTAACATAGGATATATCATTTTGTAATGTTCCACCTATTCTCTTTATCCAACCTCTAGAAAGAAACATGCCAAACTTGGGGGGTACATCAACTACCACAATATCCATCATCATGCTCTTCATGGGCAACTGAGACAAGGTGATGGCTAGGTCTTTGATTAATCCTAAACATTTCACTTTTCTATAGTCAAAAGAAAATAGATCATGATAAGGCTTGGTAATGTCAAGACCTAACTCATCCATGACAGCCTTAGGCATTAGATTATGGTTGGCTTCTATGTCTAGAAGGCAGTTATGAAGGATTTTGTAAAGAATAGTCAAAGAGACATAGAATGATGGGGAGTTGTCATCATAATTTTCAATCATTGGGCTAAGAACAACAGCTGGTTTGTCATCTTGCAGATTTACATAGTCAGTGGAGGATTGGATGGCTTTAGGCTCAAGGGCCTCGAGGATAGATCTCTTGAAGGTTTCATTCTTCACTAGTTCAATCAGAGGTATAGGTATTCTTAGCTTCAGGATTTCTGATTCAAAACTGAAAGGAGGAGGAGACTTGCCAGGGCCTCTTACCTCGTGAGCTAGAGCTTTGTGGATGATGGGATCAACTATTGGTCATTTTTGTTTATTAGCTTGTTGTATTGTAGGGACAACGGCCTTATGAATAGGAGATTCCTTAGCATTATTCATCTTCAACCTTAGATCATATCTGTGTCGATCATCAGTTTTTCAGAATAGCCCCACTCTTGGCTGATCTAGTCATTGAATAATGACTTTTCATAGGAAGCTAAGGTCAAAAAGGAGGCACTGCCTTTGTCCTCCAAACAATGGATCTCCTCATCTTCTTCAAACTGCTCTTCTTCCATGATTACATTCTAGAAAGGGGTCTTCACCCTTTGGTCTTCATTGACATCTTTGCTTCTTTGCAGAATCTGCAAGTGCTCATTAGCTCTTCTATATGGATTTGGATTTCTAGGAGCAAAGGTAATTGGAACTCTTCCTTTCCCAGGGTGCCACTGAACCTTTAATTTGGATATTTTAGAGGCTAATGACTTTATCATCTTGGTCATTTTATCTATCTTTGGATCTGAAGATGATGAATATTCGCCTCTCTATCTCCTTCTATCAACATTCACCTTGAGCTTCTCTATAGCCATGATGTTTGATTCTACTTCTAAGGCTACATATTGCATATCAGCCAAAGTAGCACATCATCTCTCCCTCAATAGTAGACAGAAGTCAGAATCGAAGGCACTAGCATAGGTGAGTTTAGCAGAGGTAGTGGTGGGTTTTACTTCAAATGGTATCATGCTATACATGCGGTTAAACCTCTTATTAAAATCAGACAACAACTCATCATTTTCCCTCTTTAAGTTCCCAAACTCGATGTGGTAGTAGAGTAGATCCTTCTTATCCTCCCAATGCTTTAGGAATGCATCATCTAAAGCCTCAATATCTACTATAGATATTGGGGTCAGTTCTCTTAACCATTTTCTAGCCTCTCCATCTAGAATTTGGACAAAGACTCTCATCCATATATCATCTTCATTAATGTCCACGTTATCAACATAGCTATAGAATGATTCAAGATGTTCCTCAGCTGTAACACCTTCAGGCCCAATGAAATTAGGCATATACTTCTGATTTTCTCCAGTAGGCATGGCATTCAAAAGAGTGCACAGTACTAGAGGTCCATACCTAGCCGCTATGATTCTTTCCATTTTGGTAGGTGCTTCCATAACTATGGTGGCTATAAGGGTACTGGAAGTCTAAATGATAGAGGGTTTAGGAGTGACTGATAGGACTAAAGGAGTATGCTGGATAGGAGGAGAGGTTTCCTTTGGGCTTACAACAAAATAAGAACCTAAAGAATAAGGAGTTGTATGAATCTCTAAGATTTTTTCTTCACTGCTAGTATTAGATGTTATACTCTCAACATGTATTTGTTCTATTATAGGATTTTCTTGAAGAGATATAGGATATTGTTTAGAACTACCTAAACCGAATGCTCCTTTCCACAATGCCTTTCTTTCTTTGATGATTTTTTCAGGGTTAGGTACTAGGTTAGCTCGTGGCTTCTAGAGATTTCTCTGAGTATGCCTCCCAAACTGAGCCGGAACTATGGAGTGGAGTCACCAAGAGGTTCGTCCTCCAGTAGAGTAGCTAGATAGATTATTACAACCCAAATAGTGTCCAGACTTTATCTATCATCAAAGTTGGATCTGTGTCATTCCCTAGGGAAGTTTAGCTTCAATCTCCTCTCCCCAGCAATGACGCCAATTATGTTATCACTCCAAGAAACTCTCCTAGGTTGTCGCTCGGAGATGCCTGGTAACATATAAATATTCAATATTGTTCTTTGAACTGTTGGAATGGATTAGGGTTTGGATCAAGTTAGATTACTATTTCAACTCTGTTTTCACTCAAGACATTCATGAACACCCTCAGCTTGACAAGGCTTTATACCACTAATGCTCAATAGTTTATAGATATAATGAATAAATGGAGAATCCTGACTGTACCAACAGATACATATATAAACACATATGAATGGCTAGCTACAGAAAGTAAATGAAGCTTGTAGATCTAATTTGTCAATGCAAAGATAAGATGGTAGTTATCTGGCATTAGACACAAAAGAAAACATGAATAACATATTCAAGTGTAAGCTTAGAACAGAGGAGAAGATGGCAATTGAACATGTAACAGTAAAAGAAGTTTGTATTACTGGAATGAAGATGAGACGCTGGAAGGAACAAAGTATCCACAGTCTCCAAAAGTTGAACCCTTGTTTCTTCTAACTTTTAGCCATTTATAGGCTTTTACAATGTTTTCAAACCCTCTGAGGCTCGAGATGTCTTAATCTATCCCCTTTGTCTTCTAACTACTTGATGCCATAACTAGGAAAACATGAGCTCAGAGGTCTCTTTTCCTAACAAACACGGTAACCAAATTCTAGTAATTTTGCTGCACTGTCAGGTGGCTCTCTCATGCTAGCGACGTTCCATGACCATTTCTGTTGGTTCAGTTGCATCGTGCTGTTGTTTTTCCCCTTTCATCCATGTATTCCATTATTTTCAGTTCAACTATCTGACTGTCATAACACTGATAGAGCCAACAACTTTCCTCCCCGGGTGACTGATGGGAAGTGGGGTACAGGGCATATGGGCCATTGGATCTGGAGGAATGGATGGAGGAGATCGATCACTAAAGGCTTGAGTCGTGGCGGGAGTAGAATAAGTCTGAGCCTTCAGATCTTGGATGGGTAGATTGGATGGCTATCGAGCGGAGGAGGTGCGTGAAAGATAATGCCCGGGGGCAGTTTTACCCAAGTGAAAATGGTTTTCGTCGAGTGGTCATCAGGTATTAAGTGGTAAATGTCAGAGCCCACCCGATTCCATTCATCGAGCACCACGTAGCAGTGGAGGAGAGAGAGGAAACCGCCTTTATCGAGCGGCTATCCCTCTAGCTTGTTGCTCGTGCAATAGCCATTAGATCTGGCAGGAATGATCTAACAACGATGATTGATTGAGCATATCACGTTAGTCGGGTGAAGTGCAGACCATCGGATCAGTGGGAAGATCGACGGCGGGGGAAACGAGGGTATGGGATGACCTTGATAAATGTGCAAAGGGCGCATATGGGTAGAAAGGTAAGGTTTTCAGGGAAAAAATGGGTTAGGACATGAATGAACGTAGATGAGAGTGGATGAGAGAGAAAAATGAAGTGATGGACCATATGAGAACTTCTCCATGACAGCAAAGCATACCCTTTCCCATTTTTAGCCTTCAAAATATCAGCGCTGCACTTCAGGGCAAACAGTTATATAGTTTTTTTACCTTGAAGAATGTTGCAGAAATGCATAATGGCAGTGGAGGCAAGTGTATCTACAATTGTTTATCTTAAACTCAATTCATTGAATACATGGATCCAATGGATGTATTTGATAATCCTTGGAGGATTATGTGGTCAGGATGTCTACATCATCTTGGGATTGAAAGGTATTAATAGAAAATCGATAACCTAATATTTATGTTTCGATGATAAGAAAGATCACTTTCATGATTAGTAGGAGCTATGACTAGATATACTTTTATTGACTCAATATAATGCATTTGTTGATGATGACTAGAGGAAAGTGATATGAAAGGTTGATGGCATGAATCCTTTCACACACTAAAGAAAATTTGGTTCTGTTACAAAAGCTCAATATGATGAGATGTAAAGGAAAGGAGGAGCCATGCAGCTACTTGAAGATCTCCATGAAGGACTAGTAGATGATGTATTGATGAATACATGCTAAAGAATATTATGGTTATGACTTCCCAAATGAAAGGAAGTAAGGAATCTCTTCTATGCTTGAGAGGGAGTAAGAAGTCTCCTCACATATTTGACGAGCAAGGACCTATTCCTTGAACAAGAGGGATTGAGGATCTCCTCTCTAGTTGAGAGGGATCAATGTTAGACATCATGTTCTCCATGTGTCATGCACTAAACTAGGACTAATAGTTGTAAGTCTTAGTAAAGGAACTAGGGAGGAGAATGGAGGATTGGATATGCACATTAGAGAAATTTTGAGATCTAAAATGAGCCTCCTAAAGAATATTATCAAATAAAAGTGGATGTTATAGGTCATTTTTTTTCATTTACTCAAATGGCCTAAAAACCCAGATCAATCAACATCCTTAACACTTTGTCATTATCCCTTTGCAAATCCCTAAGCATTACCTATCTAAAAATTTTGAGTTTCTGGGTAAATCATCTCAAAAACTATGTTTTTTCCCCAAACACACCCTGCATTTCCGTCCACTTGCAATGGTTGAAAATTTCATAACTGATCACTTGCACAAACCAATGAAGGTTTCTCTCCTTTGCAGGTGTGATGGTTCTCGAATTTCGCAAAAATAAAATATATGTACAAAACTTCTCCTTCCACAAGCTTCTATGGTGGTTTTAACCATTTACCATTGATAAAGATCTCGAATTCCTTATCTAGAGGTATTATCTCTTATCCTTAGGGCTTATCCTTCTTCATATGTGGATCTCAAGCCTAGACTGGTAAATCCTAAACTACCACTTTTACCCTATAAATTCACTACCTCCCATAGATTTTGGGTTGGCTTTAGGAGATTACTAGTTCCCTCGTGCTACTTCTTTAAGCTTAAAGAATCATCATCCATTGATGCATTAGGGTTGAGGTTGAATATTTTCTTTGTGGTAAGGAAGCAAAAAATAAGTGGGGAGACATCTACAAATTCAATCATCTATAAATGGTTGTCTTCCTATACTTGTGTCATGTTGATGCTTATGTATTTCAATGCCTTTTGACTCATTAATTAGAGGCATTAGTTTATGATATGTGGATATTGCAGCTATATTTCTTGTTTCAGTCATTTTGTAGGTTCCATTTATAGCGCTTGGATCTAGAGTTGGATCTTACAAGTAAGGAGAAGAAGAGGGCTTACTGCAAATTCCAAGTCAATATTTCTTCCATACTCTAATTTCTCTTACGAAAACATAGATCCTTTTACCCCTATTATTTCTAGATCATGCCACTATATCTAGGGAGTTCCTTTTTGTCTACAGAAGAGAATTTTCCACATAACAACTTGGCAACTCAATCGGGGATCGATATTTCCCTTTAGTAGTTTCCTTGGCCTAATAACTTTTAACCTTTCCAAGCAACCTAAATTGACTTGTTCAGACAATAATTGGCCTTAAGAAAACATAATTTTGAGCTTGATAAAGTTTTTTTGGTCATATTGTGAGCAAATTATCCCCAATGTACTCTTTGTTCTGAGACAACGCGACCCAGCACAGCCTCTCTTCTATGTAAGTGAGATGTTTTGCATTGGTTCCCATTCTGCACATGTGATGGTCTTGTAGGATGCAAAAATCTTCATTTCTATGTCTTGCTCTAAGTTCTGATTTGGTCCAGAAGGTTTTCTTGAGTCTTTGAACTTGTTCATGTCTTTGTAAATCCATTATTATGTTTAAATTTAAGTTTGATTACCTTTGATGAGAATTTGTTTTATTTTTCCATTCTTCTTATCAAGTAGGTTTTGTGAACACTTGGCTTGATTGTTGATTGGTTGAAAGAAATTTTCATATTATAGTTCTAGTCTATGTGAATTCTTTGATCAATGATCTAGATGCATTTCATTTTCATTACATTTGAAAATTGAAAAAAAACAAAAATCATTACTTTCCTTACATACAGGGTTTTAAATTAAATTGGAATAGTTGCATCGAAATATATGATTAGGAAGTTGTTTGCTACATCATTATTTGTTTCTTTATTTTTTGGCTCTTCCTTCTTGTAAATAGATCTTCATTGAAAAGTAAAAGAGTTCTTGTTATCATGCTAGTTGCATCATAAGGAATTCAGGGGAATTCATATTGTGATCCTTGAAATTGAAACATAATTGAAGAACAACTTTAAAATTTACCTAATTAACCTAAGGATCATTTGGAGCATTAATGACGAACATATAGGTCAAGGCTAGAGACATGTTCTGGCACCTTTAAATGTAGGAGCTACCATTATTTGTTTGTGTTACATTTTGGGGGTAGTCATTATTCCACGTACATAAGTATATCATATTGTTCTCCACGAACCCTTGGGTATATAGGATGGTGCTCGACATATGAAAAGTATATCGGAATACTTGCTATCATACAAGATGCATTAGAAAACATTACTACGGATTGTAATTCCATGTACCTCCAAGTATATTTTGGAAGTCCCCTTTAGGTTGCTATCCTTACATAGGTAATCGAGTTGGCTGCCTTGCTTACTATGATACACCAAACACAATATTCAGGGAGATTGCATGAACATACTAGAAATGGTATATTGCAATTCATAGTTACTTGGTAAACTCTTTTTCCTAGTTACCCATATTTTTCATTACTATTTTGTCTTTAATTTCTAAAATCAATTAATTAACCATGGAACAACATTCTCACCATGGAATAACTCCTTAGTATATATTAGTTTGAGAATAATGGAAACATTTCCCGAGTCTACCAGTCATGGAAATCCCTTTGATGGGAATCCTAGTCCTTTTCCTTCTTTGTGAAACATTGGTGCTCCTTATATGGCAACGTTGTCCCTTCCTAGATTTACCATTGGTTTACCTGTTTGATTATTTTCAACCTCCTTGGTTCTAAATGTCCAAAATTTTCCTCAACCAAGAATTCCTCCCCCTGCACAACATCAACCTCAAGTTGGTCCTAAAGTTGACCCTTTTGCCTTCTTCAACTATTGTTTCTTCATCTCTTTCTTCCTCCTCGCCTAGTGAAAGTCTTGATTCTATTAACGAGAAAGGTAAGAAGAAGAAGAAAATGATGAAGAAGAAGAAACAAAATAAGTAGGGGGGAACTAAGAAAACATTGTGATTAATGCAACTGATGTTGAGAAACATTCCAACAAGCCTTTTAAAGTTAAATTTCCTTGCATGATTTGTAAGGGTGGTCACCTTATTAGAGAGTGTCATGGTATTCCACAAATATTAGAAGTGTGGTCCATAGGCTCACGTTAGCCCATGTCATCATCCTCTAGAGATCATGTTGATGACAAACCATCAACCAATGATAATAAGGTTCCTGGGAAGAAGGGTAAAGTTAATTTTTTCTGTAAGTTATGTGAAGGGAATCATCCAATTGACCCTTTCCCTTATTTGGATGAAGCCTCCAAAATATTGGAAACTCTTACTGTTCCTCAACAATGACTTCCAGATAGTTATTGGAAGCTCTCCCCCAATCCTCCATTGGTTGATGAAGTGATTGGTCCCAATCCATACTTAGTCAATCCCACTCTCTCTGAACATGAATCCATTAGTATGTTCTCAACGAACCATTAGTTGAGGCAATGGTTGACTCAATTCCACCTTTAGTTGATTGCACATTTCCTATTGAGAGTGAAGTTCATACCACTCAGGTTCTTCTTGTTTCTTCAGATCATATCAAACAGGGGAACATTTCTCATATTTTCAAGAAACCCCCTCCTAGTGATAACTCACTTTGTCAGACTATTCAACAGGTACAGGTAATTCAACCCATTTATAGCATGCCACATGTGCCAACTAGGCATCCTATTCCAAGAATGATGCAAATTCCATTAGGGAAACCATTACAAGGAATACCCCAATCTCCTATTAGTCAGAAAAAAAACCATGAAACAACCTTATTTAGGCCAATATTTCCAAGGTCAACTGTTGGGCTAATTTATTGACTAAATTAACACAAGTATTTAATTATCAATCCGGATTTGTAAAACTTGGAGGCAAATCCACTATATATGGACATCAGATATAATCAAGTTTAGAAGATAAAATTTGAAAACTAAAGAAGTGCATATTACAAATATAGCCTACATTAATAATTTCAATTCACCTTGCAATGAAGGAAAGCTGAAATGGCTCTTAACTTAAGAGGTCCAATTCTTCCTCAATTATTACTTGATGAATAGAAATTAGAAACTACGAGCTCTCAATAGCTTAAGATGGACAAATCATCAATGAAGGGAGGCTCTTAACTTAAGAGACCTTTGGTATTTCCCATCATAATTCATTCACCATAATGCTATCAATTGAAGATTGAAAATTCATAAGAAAAATTGCTTGCATGTAATCAAGGAAAACCTAGTTTCAATCCACCAATTTAACAGAAGGAGTGTTCAACTTGAACACCTTGTTATTCCATCTTACTAAAGTGATGAACAAACTAAGATTCAATAAAATAAATCATCACACATCAGCCATAAACCAATCTGAAGCAAAGCACATCTTAATACATTTGAAACAAAAAGTAGTCTATGAATGAAAATTGAACTAAGAAGTGTACTTAGCTTGGTGTGGGGGCCCTCCACCCTTGCCTTGCACACTTGAAGAAATCTCAGCTACAGCAACTTCAATAAATCAACCAAGCATGAACAACAAATTGGAATGAAACAAGTTCTTCAAATTAGCTCCCAACTCAAATTATACAAAATTTACATACAAATTCCATTACAAAAGCCATCAAAGTCTTGGCTTTAAATAGAGGTTTAATGAAACAAACTGATCTATATTATCTCTAACACTCATATCTATTCATATCCACCTATCTAAGTCGAACTCATCCAATTCATCCCAAGAAATATGGTCAATCCCATAAAATCTCAAAACTGCCCTATTTCCTAGGGATTTTATGGTGACTAGTCATGTTTGACCAGCCTTGACCGGGCCTAATAAAGATTGTTTTGGTCGAACCAAGTGGAGTTAGCTTAGTCATAGTTCCCAAGCTTTCCATCCATGCATCAAACTCGAGCCCAAGTGTTTTGCAAATATGTCATCCACATAGCTATTACGCGAATTTCTGATTTAGTCCAAAATTGCACTTGAAACTCAATTTTCATAAAAACTTCTAGAAATCGCAAAATTAAAATTAAACACCTGAATGTGCATAAAATACATCAAAATGAGATGGATGTGATGGAAAATGGATGGAAAATGTAAGGATTAAGTGGGTTTCCCTAAGCAAAAATAGACCAAAAACTGAGGGCCAACATCTCCCCCTTGCTGATCTTCAAGCATGTCCTCATGCTTGTCTTTGTCTCATTGATCTTCTGCCTTTGTATGCTGACTGATGTACTGATGTATCTGTGACTCTGTCCCTTTGAAGATGAAGCTACCTGTAAAAAGGATGTCTATGCCTTCAACCTTTAAAAATCAAAACCATACTTGTTTCAAAAATTGAATTTTAATCTTCTCTGCTTTTGCAAATAAAATATTATTCTGCCTTCAGAGATTTTAACAAAATCTTCTGAGAAAAGCATTTTCAAATCAATATTCTTTAATTCTGGATTCTAACCCACTGAAACAAGGACTTTCAAAAATCATTATGATTCATCAAAGAGAGAAGTTGTTGCCTAATGACTAGAGCCCTCCTTTTCACAGAATTTCATATACGGATCTACATCCAACAATGATTCCATATTTGTAGCATTATTCATGTGTTTTTTCTATCTATCCACCATCATATGGTCTTCCATTAACCAAACCAGGAGAGCCATTAAGCTCAAAGTTGACTTCAACATTTTTTCGAGGCAATTTACAAAATAGAGGTTGAAAGAACCATAAAAATGTCCCAAATAAAAATGAATTTGAGAAAACTGTTCGCATGGAGTCTAATTAGGCACGTTCAAAAGAAAACCCATGTTTTTGTTTTTCAAATTTCATGTTGTTTTACTCAGAAAAAGCAACGAAAAATAGTGGCCTTTTAAGAATTGAAATGCATTTATGAGATTGAATGATCATTCAATTTGAAATCAATCTTTTCAAATTTTTCTCCAGTATCTTGCTTACCTCTTTTCTAATGCCCTTGACAAAGAGATGAGACCAATCCTCAAAAATATGAACAAAGTTTTGATATAATAAGACTATAAAAACATAATAAACATGTTTTTATTAATCTATTTCTTATAGTCTATCCTCTGTTTCATCAAAATTAAAAGAAACTCCTTTGTCTCTATCGTTGCAGCAATATTTTCCCTGTTTGTCACCACTCTGCTTTGTTCATGCAAACCAAATATCCATCTTTATACACACTTCTGTAAGAAAGAAATTGAACTTTGTTTTGGAAAAGAAATATACAACCAATGAAATCATATCATAATTCCTCTTATAATCCATCTATATGAAATATGGAATTATAATTTTAAATTTGGAATACCACCATATATGCATTTACTCCACCATATGTCCATTTACTCTTATCCACCATGCGTATGATTTTATTTTAAAAACATTATGAATACGTTAAAAATAATGTTTTTAAAAATTAATACCTCTTAAGCACTGGGGATCTACGTAAGTTTTTCTTTTCAGTCTTAAGTACGGGGAATCCATGCAGAAATTGTCCCACTCTTCAAAGCTCCAGATCATACTTTGTTTTCGGCTACTTCAAACACAAACAAAATGCTCAATTGACTGGTTCTACGCCTTGACTTATGCAAATTTACACAGTGCAGTCTTCGGCATATGACTTCAGGACCATCTCTTCACGCTTCTGGAGCACCCATTCAACAAGATATTCTGGTACCGATTTGTATTCTCCACAATTTCTTCATTAACCTTTGATTTCTCCACAACGTCTTTGGAAATATCTGCTCTATCGATTAATTCAACAAGAATTTTAGATTTTTGCTGCCAAATCTTCAAACACAAGTGCACACTTTGTTTTTAAAAACTCATTCCTTCATGCATCAGAGCTGAAACTCGACTGTTTGATCATAAAAATGCATGGACATGTGTAGTTTTCGGCTTGGCAGCTATTACATGCTTTCAAAACCTTCTCAGTCATTATTTCAACAGGCAGTCAAACTTCAATAAGACACCCTGGCTGTGATGAACTATAGTGATTTCCTTTGCAATGCGGCTCAATTAACCTCCGTTTTTCCACTGTTAAACTTCATTTAAACACCCTACGACTTTGTTGATGAAATAGTCTCAATGAATGACGGCAATGACACATATTAGCGGTGGGAGAGGCGCTATCTTATAACTGATGTTTTCAGTAAAAAATATCCCGAGATTTCCTCAGAAAAATATCCGCTGCATTAATGAAAACGAATTGCCAGATCTCTTGACTTATCCCTCAATCATCTTCGCTGATTCTTCTTATCTCCCCAGCTCCTCAACACTATATTTCTTGCTCCCTTTTCTCGGTTTGATATATTTCTTTCCTGCGTTTTCTCTGTAAAACCGTTTTTTCTTTCCTGAGCCTCTCAATGGCTGTGATGGTTGAGAGAGTGTGTTCTGCGTAGCTGTAGCTCTATTTAAAATGCACAGGGCTTTTGACCAAAACGTTTTTCACTCAAGCTCAAAGCTTATACACAAATTTATTTTTCAATGCTTCATTGTTTTCTCTGTTTTTTTAAAGCGTTTTGACCCATTTCCTTGTGACTGGTATGCCGTGCATATATCCATCGAATTGCTAAATGGAATTGTGTTTAATTATGTTCATTGTGTTGTTGACACCATCCAACTTCTTGTTGCATTCATACGCAGGTTATACTGTTCACGGCCCTTCCTTCCACGGCTCAGAGTCTCACAATGTTTACTACGAAGATCCTTCTACAACCCCAAAGTATCCTTTACAGCTAATCAACATTGCTCCACAACCCACATCATTTCATATGTGCGTAATTTTTTAAAGTTTCAGAACGACAGACTTGTTGTTGAAAATTTGACCGTTTTGTTTGCTGCTCTAATTTAAAATTTTGTTTCATAAGGCCGTAACTCATTCTATTCATATGAGTAGTATGATAACCTTATAAACGTGGCTAATATTTTATGTAGTCATTCACATGCAAACTATTATTCTTTCAATAGAACTTATATTTTCTCCAATGTATTGAACCACGATGCACATTGTTTGCATGGAGCCCTCTGGATTTTGATACTATGTATCTCACTTCATTGTGAAACCTTCAAGAGTCATGTTCTCGCTTTCCATCATATTGCATTTTCCATGATAACCTCAATTCATAAATCATTTCTATTTGTTTGGTTTGATTATTTCTCAAAATGCACCTATTCCATATGTATTGCAATATATCTCCTTAATTTTAAAATGACCATTTTTAGGTCATGTTTAAAATTGTTTCAAGAAGGCTAATGCTTGCTTTGTTTGTGCAGGTTCAACCTATTAAATTCTCACTTTGATCATTTTTGCTTAGAAGAAAAATACTTAGGGTTAGGGTTTTGAAATGAATATGGAATATAGAAAATAAATATAGGTAAATAGAGAACGATATTTAGGGTTATGAAATGTTAGGGTTATGGAATGAATATAAGATGTACATATGTACATTGGATTAGGTCTAGGGTAAATGAAAATGTAGAATATAGGATAATGGGTATAGGATGAGGAAAATGTGATGAATATAAAATATGCATTCAGGTATTAACTTAATTTTAACAACGTCTAAAAATTTCTACAAAAATTTAAATTTGCAAGAACAAAATTGTGCACTTATGATACTTGTACTTCCCTGTAGTATTGGATGAATGTTGTTGTTCTTTAACAATATTGGATGAAGTTTTCTTGATCAAATATCGTAGGTAGATAGAGCTAATTTATGCGTTTTATTCTAGCATCCTTCATTGATTCTGGTCCATTGATTGTTGATGTCGCTCAGGTCCCTCTGCAAGTGATTTATGATAACTCAGGTCCCTTCTGTCATGTACATTTTTATGCAATATATACACGTTTTTTTTCAACATTTCAGGTCCCTCTGCAATTGATTTCAAAAATATTTCAGGTCCCAACTGCCAATAATACAAGTTCTGTCGTTAATTTAGCTGCACAACTAAGTTTATTTTTGCGAACCTTCCCCCCTCGCTGATAGGAAGACTTGTCCTCAAGTCTTGTTTATTTTGGAGGATGATTCCTGCAAACTCAAACTGAAGAAATGGTAAAACAAAATAGAGAATTCATATTGGCCAAACAAGTTGGTTTTCCGATATGAATTCGAGTTTGTATTGTGCCACTTTTGTGGATTTTCACAACCAAACTCCTTTATTATTTTTGATCTTTTTCTATTTTTTTTATTTTTTCCTTTTCTAAATGGAGGTGGGGTGTAATGGAGTATGGAAGTATGAAAGCTTATTAAATAGGTTATATTGAAGTCATGATGTAGTAGTAAGTCTGGACTTTAACATGCTTGGTCGTGGAGCTTAACATACAGTATGGATGATGAACAATATGAATTCAAAGCATGAACAAATGATGATGCTCAAATCATGAACAATATGAATTCAATATGAAAGGCTTCTTTGGAGATTGATGTGACTTGACATGGTACTGAACTTGACTGCTTCTTCTGATGATTATCTTCATGTCTTTTTTCCTTGATCTTGATCATGTTGTAGGGTTTCTTGGTGTTGTTGGTCAACATCTAAAAGAAAGCGTCAAGAGTTTGAGTTTCATTGAATGAACTCAACATCAGGTGAATTTTCAGTTTTATTTGACTTGAGCATTTGTATTCATATTCTGGAATATGAATTTGACTTTGAAAATTACTTCATCCATGGAGTTCACTCCTTCATTCTTCTTATGACCTACAAAAACACAATACTTGCCTGCAATACAACATTAGATGATGGAGGAAGAGAGGTGTCCAGTCTCTCTTCTTCCAATAAACATGTAAATCATTACAAGCATTGCTTAGAAAACAAGTCCAAATATGATATACAAACAAAATGCATTTATTTACCCCTTTGAGGAATGGTGGCCAGCCTAGACCTCCTAGCGGTATTTTGTTTACAAAATATTTGTTTGATATCCTATTAGAGTGATTCAAAATCCAAGTTGAAGTGAATTCATATGGCTACCTTCAATATAAACAAGTTTTCAAAATGGTTTAAAATGATATGGTAAAAATTATAAGGAGTGCCATGTTTGATAGAGCTTCTTGTGAATTTGTAACTAGACCAACAGTCACTATTTGAAGTGTAACGTTTTCGATAAAGATCAGATCGATGTAATTCCACTCTGATATTAAATTAGATTCATTTTTGTATTTCCAGTAGAAACTAGTTTTAAAAAGTCTTAGGCGTGATATCACAAAATTGGTGATGAACAGACCTATGAGGCAGAGTTTTACTATACTATTTTAAAGACATGCAGTCACTAAATGTGGCATAACATTTCCATTTCACATCCAAATGGGATGATTCAAATTGTGTCTTAATCTAGACCTGAATATATACCTCCCATATAAACAAGTTTTGAAAAGAATATGATTTGGTATTTCAAATATGCCAATGAACAGTCAAGACCTAGAATTGTCACCATGCAGATTTTTCGACAAGCAGTTAGTATTTCAAGAATAACTTTTTCATATGATACCTGATTGAAGTGATTCAAATTGATTTGGAAACTATATTCCAAGGGCTATCTACCCTATGAAATTCAGATAAATTTTTTTCCATTAGGCACCTCAAATATAGGCTGTACTAACTCTATCCTCAACATTTCACTTGAGACCTAGTTTTGTTTTTTATTACATTTTTATTTGTGATATAAATTGAGAACTTCAAAATGGATTCCAAAACTAGATTTCAAGAGATATGTAAAAAAAAATGATTTCAGAATCATCCTATATGGTTACCCAAAATAGGCTTGTTTTTACTGCATTTTGCCATGTAGTCCTTTCAAATGAATATTGAACAATGATTTGAAGAAATTGTTTGAAACAAATTTATTATGGAAGTCTTATTGCGAATTCATTTGACTTGTTTATTTATTCTATTCTATCCTATTCTATTTTAGAAAAATAATTCATTCTCTTCAAGTATAAGAGAATTTCCAGTGCATCCATTTTCATAACAAGATCATAAGTAAACTCATATCCAAATTTGAAAAATATACTTTAATGAAAGTTTGGACATGAAGATTTATTTGATCAAGATTTGATGAGAAAGAATGATGAAAAATGGAGTAGTGTTGTAGCTTATTCTTTAACATCATTTTTTAGATCTTGTTGTTGAAAATGGATTTTGTAGTTTTTTATTTTATGTTTTTATTGAGGGGTTTGTTTTGGAAACCTAATTTTAGGATTTCTATTTCTAGGCATAAAGAAACATAACTAAGAGAAATGTATACTAGCTAAATTTTTAGTTTATTTTAGTTTATATTCTATTTGATTATGCTGATAATTGCCTCCCCGACAACGACGTTAAAATGTTGGGCTAATTTATTGACTAAATTTACACAAGTATTTAATTATCAATCCGGGTTTGTAAAACTTGGAGGCAAATCCACTGTACATGGACATCAGATATAATCAAGTTTAGAAGATAAAATTTGAAGATTTAAAGAAGTACATATTACAAATATAAACCTATTTTAACAATTTCTAATTC